>VZUI01061066.1:0-179138 GCA_013401135.1 Cettia cetti
ATTCTATTCTATTCTATTCTATTCTATTCTATTCTATTCTATTCTGTTCTGTTCTGTTCTGTTCTGTTCTGTTCTGTTCTATATCATACATTAGAGTATCCTATATACTTTATAATGTATCATACAAATATTTGGACCAAATCAAGGCCAGAGCATTAAAGGATCAGAATAAAAGAAGGCTATTAGTAGAGATCAAAGAATTCAAACAAATTAGCTTTTGAAAATTGATGAATCAAGATGCTGTAGAGCTCACAGAGAGTGTTGATGAAAGGTGTATAAAGTTCTCTGGTAAGAAGTGGGTCAGGCATGTCACGCAGAAATTCCTTTAACAAGGCAGCAACATCATGAATGCTGTGCTCTTCATCTAATACAACGTCTACGCCTCGGTCAAACTCTTCACGTAACTGAAAAAAAAAATTATGAGAGGAAATCACAGTCACTTGTTGTCCCAATTAATACATCCCAACACAGAAAATCTTTTAAGAAGCAGACTTACTCATTTTCACTTTCAAGATTGAGCATGACTAGTCTTTGGTAAGGTCAAAGATATAATTTATATCTAATTCCTGCTTATTCCATAATACATAACTTAAGGTTTGTACCAGACTGTAATAAAATATTTTTTCCCAGCTCATATATAACACTCTTGTATGAAAACATGTATCCAAATATAATTTTTGCAGAAATGCAAGATTCATAGCAAAGGCAAAAACCAGATTGAATAAAGAAAATTACAAGGCTCTTATATCACCTTACTGCATTGTCCCTGGAACCAGAAAGACTAAAATTGCATTTCATAACATTTTGTAGAAAAATTATTAGGAAGATCATGTTAATATCCACCAAATTCACATTTTTCTTGTCATTTAAGACTGTATGTAAAGACAGGTAGCAAGCAGAGAGGTTCACAAGACTTCACAACATTCCTTCACACACACTTTGCTCTGCCTTCCTAATTTAGTCATATTCATTAAGTAATCATCATTACAGAGTTCACAAAGAGCAAGCTAACATTATTACAAGGTACTGCTATTTTGTCTTCCCTGCTTTGGTCCTCAGACAAATTCTGTACAATTCAAAGGCATCACACTTGCCAAAGGCAAGAGAAAACCCTCCCCAAATCAGAGATACCTTATGAAAAAGTAAAAGCCTGTCCTTCTGGAGGGATTTTCCAGCCCCATGAGCAGAATACTTTCCCCAGGCTGACAGCTTCACCTTTTACTTTTTTTGCATTTTGAAAACAGTCAAGATGTTTTAAAACTATTTCCTAGCAAAATTTTTTACCTTTGCTAGCATTATGAGGTATCACAATGTCCCACCAATCTTCTCAGAGAGTGATTACAGCTAAATCTTATAAACAAAGAAATCTGAGGTATCAGCTTTCTTCATCAGGAATATTACAAACATACCAATGAGAGGAAAGAAGCTAAGTCACAAGCAAATTATATGCCTGTGATAATTTGTGGCAAATCTTGATCACGTTCAAATCTATCTTGAGTTTGTTCAGTGTGAAAATCAATTGTTTTCAGCTGAGGTTGTGCTTTCATAATGGGTATGACAGGTATTCATTAAAAACCACAGCCTCCATTCTAATTTATTAAGATTACTTTTAATATTATTAATACCAGTCATTACTAATAATGAATAACTATGCTATGAAGACCAGAATATGTTCTTTATCTAATATTATTCTTTGATTTATTGTCAAAGATTTTCCAGTGCCAACTTGGGGACTTATTGCCAGCTTAATTCTACTCCCCAGACTGGTGGCAAATGCAGAACATCCCTAGGGAGAACCATAAATTACCTCAATGCAGAATGTTTCTACACTTAAGTGCCCAAAAGCAGCTGAGGAAACAGATTAGCACTGCATCAGGAATTCAGACTTCCCAAACAGCTGGCTAAATCATAAACTGCTGTTACAGTCTTGAATATGGCATTTGTGATCTGATACCCTGTGAGACCTACAGAGATGTCTTAAGCAGCAAAATAGCATAGAAGCTTTGGTGAGATGTGGCCACATTTCAGGCCCAGGTATCATGACTGCAAAAATTGTATATTGTACACTTCAACTTTAAGTCTTTCAGACTCCATTCACATGGACTTTTGGAAGATACAGGTGGTGAACTACAGCATTCACTGAATCTTATGATATGAGAGATGAGGACATCTGTGCTGGAACAGGGGATAGGAAAGCAGAGCTCCAGCTATTTCACTCTTCATCCTCAGGGTTGAAGCTGCCACAGTGTCACCAGGCCCAGCATCAAGGGTTGCCCACCCCAACCTTGGCAACAATGCTCTGCTCGAGCACCTGTTCTGGGCACAAGATGGTACCTGTGATCCTGATGTACCAGATCTACCACCTTGAGTCAACATGAGCTTGGGAACCTCTGCCCAACACCCCACTGAACATGAAGGAGGAAGTCTGCAAGAGATGCACATTCTAGATTTTTCTCTTCCTGCTCACCAATCAAAAACTCCACTGGCAAATGCATCTACTTACTTATGCAATTACAGCAAAAAACTACAGTGGAAACAGGACATTTTCTAACTGGGGCAGGAAGAAAAAGAAAATATGCTTTCTACACAAGAAAAACTAATGAACAGCTGCAAAAGCACACCAAAATCTGAAGTGCTGGGTTTGGCTTTCCATGGTTCAGAAAATGAGTGGAATTTTAATTGAATCCAGACTTTCCCATGTGTTCATGTTGACAGCATTTATTACTGTAACTACAAGGGCCAAGCTGATGCTTCCTTGTTGTTTAAGGAAATATATCAGTTTACCTAGTTCAATAAATTAGTCCATGCAATAAAAAGCATAGATACCCAAATCTCTTGATTTCCTCACCTTTTGAAAACAGAGTATAAGGAAAAGTGTAGAAAGACACTGATGTTGAAAGTAAGGCTTGGTTTACAAGTGAATAAAAGAAGCTCTCTGCTTTCTCCTCAGACATATGATGCAACTTCAATACTTTATCGAGTTCAGTGTTGATCAGAAAACTGCCTCTGCAGATGTTGTTTTAGCTTAGTGTTAACACCACTAATCAGGAATAGAAACTGCTGGAAAATGAGCTACAATTCAGTAGGTTATACTGTCCTACCAGCCAAAATCAATTCTGTTTAGCTATTCAAGTTACCTTTCCAGAATGATAAAACATGACACTGTGAAGTTTTTGCAACTTTTTGCAAAGAACTGTAACTTCTGGGATCAGATGCAGTCGAGCTTTCTTTTGCTTTTTTTTTTTTTTTTTTCTGTTTGATATTTTTGGTCTTAACTTCCTGGGAGGGGTATTTTCCCGTAAGTTTTTATCCCCTCCTTATGCCTCGTGCAAACACTAACCACTATTCTCCACTGCTCTAATTCAACATGTATTCCCAGCTTCTGGGAATAACAGTGCAATATCTAGGTAGGTATACCTAGGAGCTAACACCCACATTTGACTTTATCTCTGGAACTTAATTGTACACTATCTTTGCTTCTTCATCACCTGGCCGAGACAAAGACTTGGAAGGGTCTGTTTTGACCTTGAAGCCTAGCAGGGGTAAAAGAAAGGTGATATTTAGGAGCAGCGATCTTAGGGTCAAAGAGATTGTTTTGTACTTGCATGTTTTCTCAGACCGTGAATTTTCCAAAAAAGATTTACAGTTTGAGTTTACTTTGGGAGCTTCAGCTGTTTCTGAGATGAAACGAACAGCCAAGATTTTTTTTTCCCTGTAGTGTGACCTTTGGAAAATTTCTTCACTGTAATTTATTTGGATCTCCAACCCTGTGCTACTTTTGCAGAGCAAAACATACAGAGACTGTTAACCTGCTGAGAACCTGACAAGGATTTCACCAGATGTAAAAGACACTGGAAATAAATGGCCTTTTATGAGCCATCAAAACCCAAGTGAAGTCACTGACCCAGAAAGCCTAAATTTCACCATACTACAGATGGGGAAGAAATCACAACAAAAGGAATCAGATTTGTTTGTATCATAGCTGATTAAAGAAAAACCATATCCACTCACCTGTCTTACTCTCTTTTTTGAGCTTCCAACTCTGAATATTCCCACTGTCTGGAGACCTGCAAGTATAACACATCATAGTATTATTTTATTGTTTAATTTTCTTCTGAAAATTCTATTGAGCCAAAGCATTCTGATCTATGTGTGTACTTAAAAGAATTTAAAAAAACACCAACATATTTCTCCACAAACTTGTACTTACCATGTTGATACAAGATTCGTTTGTGATTAAGAAGACATCCACTGTGGTTTTTAAGGATCACACTTAATCTGCAAAATGGCATCTGTGTGACATTTCTTGTGATATCACTTTGGTAGTGCCACTGCTATAAGGTATGCAGAGACTGAGGCACTGCTCAGGGTTTGCAGGTGCAACTTCCAGGACTGACATCAAAGGAAACAGGCAGTAAAACAACTAAACACATGGGCATAGAGCTATGTCTTTCAGTACAGGATGAAGCTGGTATTTGAGGTAACTCACTGTCTATAAAGCACCTGTCAAGACAAAGTTAAGAGCGTCCTTCAAAGGTACATAAATAGGACACTCAGGCAGACTATGAAAGGGAAAAACTTCAACTGGGAGTTGTATGCAGTCTATAAGGTAGGAACAGCTATTATACAGAGGGAAAGCTATAAGGAAGCACTGTTGTTGCACTTTTAGGCAAAGTGCATGTGTCATTTAGTCATATAGACTTAAAGTGATCAGGAAATTAGTGTTGCCCACTGTTTCATAAGATCACAGTTTAAACCTTCTTTTAGCCCTGTAGAAAGCCCCTACAAATACAACAAATGATGATATGGGTCTCAAATGGACATATCTTGCAAACAGGACCAGAAAAATTTGAGAGGCAACACGGTCTTTAGCAATAACAATGTAAGTGAAAATTTTTAGAGCCTTAAAGGTCTGTATACATAGTATAATTTTACATGGTTATACACTTTTGTAAAGGGGATGAAATTATCAGTAAGCTTGGAAGTTTATGGTCTAATACGGGCTACTCTTCAGCTCTAATCTCTACTGACATATAGGAGATGTTTAATTATCTTATGAACCAAATGGCTTTTTACAGCCATTAGGCTACACTTTCTTGCTGGAGATGTGTCATGTTGAGCAGTATTTGGAGTGGCAGATCTTCATCAGAGAAATTCAGATAGGATTCTGCTTTTTAGTTTTTAGTTTCAACATAACACCTCTTTTTAAATCTTAATTCTTTGGTTAACAGAAAATTACATGGATGGGCTGTCCTTTAGTAAACCAGGAACATTGTCAGGGAATCATCTGATATGGAGATACACACAGTGGGCAAAACCTGCAGGCTAATTACCCATTCCTACACAGACATATAGCGTTTGTTCTACACTGCAGGTCTAAAGAAAGCCAGGCCTTTATACCTCTGGGACATGATCCCAGGGAAAATGAGAAAGGTAAAGAAAGACAGGGGCTTTAATGTCTAAAAACATATCTACTTTTTGTCATATAATGCTCAAAATTATCCTTTAAAGCATTCATCAGAAACTACTGATTTGTTGCTGGAAAAGGACTTATGCATACAGGTAAGTATTTTCAGAATCAGCAGCTTGGTCCATCATATATCCTGGAATGATGTTGCTACAATACCCATCTTCTACCATCTTTAAATTTATCTCAGTTGCAATAACTGTCTTTTGGACAGCAAATAAAATCAGATTTATTGCATTACAGTATATTATAGCTTACTCTTAAACAATGCACAATAAACCATCATAAATTTCCTTTAAAAGGAAACTTCAATGTAAAGCAAATATTTTTGTAAAGAGCATCACATAAAAAAGAACTTTGTTACAACAGTATGTTAAGAGGATTAAAAAATTTTCACAAATGATCAGGTGACATAAAATCACAGTATACAAATGATACTCAACTGAATGGGTTTTTTGGCTGACTCAGATACTTTTATGTTCTCCAAACTCAGCTACCATTGCTTAAAGGGATGGAAGTCATTAATCTCAAACTTAATCATCCCATGCTTACTTGCCATGGTATCTAATCTCTGTAAAAGACTAACAGTAACTATCTTTTGCAGTGTTCCTTGATACTTTTGTAAGAAAGATAGCTTTCAGGTATGAACTGTGAAAGCTCAGCATTGTTTAAATTGCAGTCCGTCATCTACAAAAGCCTTTCCTTCAGAGTTAGTAAATGATTTCTTGCTGGTGAAATTAGCATCAAATACATCATTTGCTATTACAATCACCATTATTTTATGGTCTGTTGATTATTTGGCCATGTGATAACTCCATCTTTCTGTGGCCAAGTTATTCAATTATCATTAAAAAACTTTACAAGGCTAAGATACATTGGCAGAGATGGTGAGCAGATACCTAGATTGACTATTGTTTCTGCATTTTGTAAAGCTGTGGGAGGCTTCTGTCTGGACAATCATGAACACATAAGAAGAATACTGTCTGAAGTCTGTAATTTCCTTTGGAGAGAGCAGGCCTGAGCCTGAGGCTGGTCAGGAGGAATCAAGCCAGAGACAAACTGAGTATCCAGCCTTCAAGCCTTGCAGTGAACAGGGTTCTTGGAGCTTACTATATATTTAGCATGGAATTCTTTCTTATTTTGAGCCCCCATCTTCAAATATCTAAAGTCTTGCACCACAGTAATAAAGAGTTCATCAAGATCTCATACCTTAAGATCCACTGGTTGTGAAGAATGACTTCAGACTGACCAGCACATTTCAGACTTTTTATTCTGAAGGTGCAGGTAAACCTGTGGGGTGTGAAGAGCTGTTTCTACAGAGCTGAGCAACCCCAGTACAAGATGAGTGGCCTCCAAGAAAAGCCTCTATCCCTGTGCTCTTATGGGCCACTTTACAAGCTTGTAGCGTATATCTTCAGTTTGAGAAGTTATCATGTACATAATTACTTGTGAGACAGTATTTTTAGCAAGAGGCAAAACAGGAGGGAAAATGTCTAGCTTTCAAAGATGTCCCTACAAATGGAAGTAGATACTTACTTCTCAAAATAGGAATTTATTTATATTATAGTAAAAATACATCTGCCACTCCTGGGAAAACAAAATATTCTTACCATGCTTTTCCAAGTGCTGGCAGCAGCTATCTACAAGCCGGGGAACCTGCCTGTAAATAGGGTTCAGGCTTAGTTTCTTATCTCTTGCCTTTTCTTTCTTGCTCTGGGCTTCTGCTGGCAAAGAGAGCTGGAGAGCTTCCAACAATCTTGAGTGATTGTCATCAAGATCTGTAATAGAGTCCACGGACATCGCGCCCTGTAAAATACACACACATGAATTATCAGGAGGGCTGGGGAAGACTCAGCATCACAGGATGTCCAACAAAGACTTTTGCCTACCTGCATTTTAAACAAACTAATATAAAAACACAATTAGCTACAACATTTTTATAAATTAACAAAGTTATAATACCAGTGTAATGGATAGGAAAAATTCCTATGGTACCAAAGTTATTCTTATCACATTACAACGAATACAAATTAAAATACTGAAAAACCAAAATGTTTTCCACTCATTTGCTCTATCTTTTTACTGTTGTAAGCCTGCACATACTGCAGAGCAAGGATGAATCATGGTCTGTGGGTGCACCTTTACAGTACCATGTGCATGGATATATCTATATATTTTTAAATCTTATTGCCTACTTCTTCTGTAGCTTGGACCATTGTATCAGTGAAACTTCTGCAAAATTATTTACAACCATATACAGTTACCAGTTAATACCACAAATTCACACAGGTGTGGAGTTTGAAATAATCCCACTCTATCAGAGCATAAAGATACATGAGAGAAGTTGAGGAGTAATATTTTTAAAATAATTCTACTTCCCATATCTTAATATTTTAAAATCATTAAAGTTCCAATGAAAGTTTTGAAAGCCAAGTTTGGATTACAGCAAGGTGCAGAACTTCAAGCAGTCTGTAAAGGATAAAGCAGCACAAGCAGCAGGAGGTTTGTGGCATATTTCAATTTTCACACTTGAAAAACAAGACTTTTTTTTTCAAAGCACAAGGTTACTGCCACTTCGAAATTACCATTTCTCTCAATTCTTATTAAACTTATGAGGCAAAAACATTCTAGGTTACATGAAGTCTTACAGTAATAATAAAACACAAAAAAATTCCAGGTTTTGTTCCTATTAAAAAGTCTGTTTTAAACTATTTTCTTTCTTTCTGAAACAAAGCACAAATTTTATCGTAACTTAAAATGTACTGTACAGGGATGCAGCACATCATCCTAAGAAATAATAAAACGTAAATTCCTGCTTGAAACTTTTCTGACAACTGTAGTTTGTTAAAAGCACACTGTTCTGCTGACAGGTAATTTATAGACTGATAGTCAGAACTCTACATCTATGAAATGAGAACTGTACAATTGCTTACAAGGAAATTTCAAGCTCTAGAAGTATTTTGTTCCATCAGCCTAGCCAACTGAACTTTATGAAGATTTTCAACTCATAGGCAGAATGCACAGGAAGTCCACTGAGATTTCAAACTCATTGATAAATTTCTAGTTCATAATACCTTAAAACTTCATTTAACTTATCAGATATAGTTCTGTCTCTTGTAACTCATGGTAGATGTATAAATGAAGTACAGTGAAGTTTTTAGATTTTTTTACCCACATTATTATAAACAGTTACTAGATTCTTTAGAACGCAACTTTTGACCTTTATTTCTGATGTCCCTCAAAAGTACATCTGCTTGATTCCTTTTACCATTTCCTGCCAACAGGAAACAAAAACACAAACAAAAAACCCATCCAACCCAAACAAGAACATCTGGCTATGATCCATGTGTGTAAAATTCCAACTGAATGACATTTTGATTTTACTTAAGAGTTTGGCATTCCAAACATCAAATGAATCAATTGACACTGAAAATCCTAATCCCACCCTCACCACTGCAGCCCCTGTGTGATAGATGTCTGCTTCTACACCCTGCCTTTACTGGTCCTTTCCTGTCTGCAAAGCATCCTCACCTCATGAATCATTATCAGAGTCACTTAAATTGGATTCAGATCCCTAAAATAGATGCAAGTACAGTCAGTTCAACGTGGTCCTTGGGCATTTTATCAAAGTTGTGGATTAACTGGCACACTGAGCCAGCTTTAGAAAGAGTGACCTTGAGTTCACTAACTGAAGTCACTGCTGGGCAATACCAAGTCCAGACCTCCTCTGATTTTACAAAGTGCGCAGGAAACCATTACCCACTCCATGGATCCAGCTCAAACTCATCCAGACCTATCAGTCTGGCCTCAGACAGACCTACCTGTCTGCTGAGGAACAGTGGAGGAGGAGACAGCACACCACTGCCCACTGCTCCAGGTCTGGTAACACACAGTGAGATACCTGAACTGCAGTGCTCAGCAACTAAAGAAAATCAAGTTCCATCTACCAGGCATTACCTTACATAGTGGATACCAGTCCCTGCTCCCCCATGACGAGTTCAAAATGTAAATACACTGGGGAAGTCTTAAGATAAGCACACAGAAACACAAAGAAAAGTGGAATTTAAAGTCTCAACTTCCAACTGCTGGGCAAAAATCTTGCACAGCAACAGTGATTTTTGTCAAGCTGTTGGAGGAGAGAGAACCACAGCACTCACACCATGAACTCTGCAGCCAGCATTACCTTCTACCTCTTAGTGAAAGTCTCAGCTGAGTGTTAGAAGACTCACTGAAATACACCAAAGTGAATGACACAGTTGCAAAGAAGTGAATTGTGCAGTGATAAACAATCCCTCCAGTTTAAGTTTAAGAGGACTGCACTCCAGGTGTCTGTGCAGCATTTTTGTCATAAATTGGTTGCATTAGTTGCCTGCGCTTGCAAATAATTTTAAAAATTTTTTGTAAGCATTTGTCAGTTGAAAACAAACTGTGCAATGGTGCTCAAGAGATAAAAGATAAGTGCAGGCTTCCTTATCATCCCCTAAATAAGTTCAGGGCAAAGGAGTGAGTGCACTGATAAACAGAATTATAGAGGCAGACAAGATATGGGACATGAGTTGATATTGATGTCAAACAATTGTCAATTCATGAAATTCATTAGCTAAGTTCATTCCCTAGAAAAAATGCCAGCTCCCTCTTGTCATACTGCCCACCTTAGTGTACTCTTACTTCTCTGTAGGTGAACCATGTCCTACTGCATCCTCATGGCTATGGGCTAAAGGCTCCAATTCTGCACTCTGAAAGCTGCAAGGCCTTTTGTATTGACAAAAAACCCCATAAAACTAACCAACTATCCAAACAAAAAAACCAAGCAAAACTCTCCCTCAGCTTCTAGAAACTTGGTCCTGATGGATCTCTATGGATGCATCAAAGGATCCATCTTGCTCACTGGTCAAATGCGTGTCAGAAATCTTATCACACTTCATGAAAAGAAAGCAGATGACTCACCTCTGGACACATGAATTATCTTTCTCTTCTATGAAAAAAGGTTCTGCAGCCAATGAGTACATACAATGAACTTTTATTTTTTTGTAACTGACTGCCAAATTCTGAAGGAAGTTCATGGTTTTCTCTTTATACTTTGTCAAGTTAAT
This sequence comes from Cettia cetti, assembly GCA_013401135.1. Taxonomy (NCBI): domain Eukaryota; kingdom Metazoa; phylum Chordata; class Aves; order Passeriformes; family Sylviidae; genus Cettia; species Cettia cetti. The sequence continues at coordinate 10,561 of VZUI01061066.1, forward strand.
TTGCACTTTTGTGTGAACACAAATGCCTGTTCATATGGTTTGCACAGACCAACATTATGTGCATTAATGCACATACAAGACTGAAAACATAATGCTTTCGGTTTTGCAGACAGACTATAGACATTTCAAGCTTCAGCTGGCAGCTACACAAACAAAGAACCTCATGACCTGCCTTCTGCCTTCTCTCATTTTGTAATTTACTCCAGTTCTACCCCTCTTGATCGCTGGTTTGAAGAGCCCAACAGGCTCTTTCTGTGAAGCAGGTTTTCTCCTAACAATGAAAGAAGGTGAGATTCTTAAGAAAATACTTTCTTCTCCAGAGTCTGTTCTTGTACCTTAGATTTCTTAAAGGGGTTTTGTTTAAAGTATTTTATTATGCAATTTTTTTCTCCCTCCATTGCAAATGAAATCAAAAAGCAATAAAGTCTAGAACCTCTATTCCATAGTAAAAAAAGAAAAAAAAAAAAAAAACAACCCAAACCACCTAACTGTAGAACTGGAAAATTCAGAGCATAAAAATTGCTTAAAAGGAACAGATTTCTGCTAAAAAATAATCAATTTTTCATGTAGATTAATATTCAACCCAAACCCACCACTCTGTGTTTTGCTGTTAAAGACATCTTCATAGCCTGCATGCAGAAACATCCTTTAAAGACCCTTGTACAAATCTAGTCTGACAACTCTTTACTTACCAGGAGGATATGATGTGGGTTAGACTGTGAGGATTTTTTATTAATATAAGGACAGGGATTAATAGTCAGACATTTTATCAGGTTAGAGCTAGATTAAGGTAAGTATATCAATAAATATCAAACACATAGGTTTAGACTTTCCCTGTTGATAAAATTTGGTGGAAGACAGATGGAATTTGTTAAATCTAAAAGACTTAGATAGAAGGAAATGGATAAAGGGGGCAAACAGGAAGACTTCTAGATAATCTCTCTGCCTCTTTACGATCTGTTAGAGACTCGCAGAGTTTATATTATCTTTTCCCACCAGCATCAGCAAAAGAAGATTCCCACTACAGTTAAGAGTTTTCTGATGTTGATGAGGCTAACCTCCACCTGAAAAAAAACCATTATTGTAACAAAAAGTATTACAGAGTCCACACACACAAGAGGTTTTTCCTGGTCCAGCAAGACCCTCTGGACCTACAGTCACACACCCCATTGATGTGTCTACTTACACGCCTCCTCGCTCGTGGCGCTGGCTCAGGTGTGTTAGGAGAAGTGGATTCGTTTGGTGTTTCTGAGGTTGAGCTGAGAGATGAGTTACTGCTTGAAAGTTCTTTGTTCTGTCTTTTAGTTCCAAATGGCAAGAGAAAGGCCACAAAATCAGAAACATCTTTTTGCTCTTCTCTCTGAGAGTCTTGCTTGAGCTTGTAGGCCCGGTCATTAGCAATCACTTGAGACAAAGGCATTCCAAAAGCCTGGGGAATAAATTCTGCAACAACAACAACAACAAACCCCTAATAGTCACCAAACATCTGATAATTATTTAGTACAAAAAGAATTAACTCTTATGTTATTATGAAAAACAAACTGAAGTCCCTTTAAATACATTGTAATTCCACTGAAGTACTGGACTCAATAATAATAACAGTGCCAGGTAATTGTAGCCCATGGTATCTGAATCATATTTCTAGTCACATAATGCAAGATACACTGCACAGAATCTTGGAAAATCACTTGAGATCAGATCTAATTAAGATGTTAGCTTTCATCAAAATTAACTGAAGTCGGGCACTTCTGGTTACATGTAGATGGTGCAGAGGGGCATCAGAAACTCTGGTAACCATCCTGAGACTGAGGAGCCTCGTTGGACTATGCCAAAGCTCTCCCTCATGTTTCATATCCCTTCATGAGGCTCCTTTCTCATAAATGCTGTAGGACACCAGATTCAAGGAGTCCCAGCATGTGCACGGGTTTCCCTACAGTTCAGAAGAGTATGAACCTGCCTGTGCAGGAGCTTCAAAGTACATTCACCACTCAGACTAAGCCTTCAAGGATATAGTTTTAAATTTACACATGAAATGAAACTGTTTTAAATACTGCTAAGATTAAACCTGTTTAGTATAGTATATCAGTATACACTTCCTTTGTAACAGTAAAAAAGCATGGACACATGGAAATATGGGAGGACACGTTTGTCTCAATTAAGAAAAAGAACATAATCTTATCTCATATCAATATAACTGTAATGTAAAAAACCAGCATATATCTCAGGTCTCAAAATAAAATGCTTAAACATTTTACAAAATAGAGAAACATTTTACAGTGAATCAGTCAGCAACAATGAAATTCTCATCAATAATTTTCAAATTAGATCTATCTGAGACGAGCAGAAGCAAAAACACTGAAACAAGATTTCCAACTAGAACTGGTTTGTGCTCAAAAGAAACGAAAAAAATAACTATTGATGCTATTCACCCTGGTGAAAATGAATGCAACTTCTACTAGGTTCCAGCTACAGACCTGCTCATATCAGGAAGAAATAAAGTACGAAAGATTAAAAATAAATTTCTTTAAGCATCAAAAAAGGAATTATAAAAAAAAAGAAGCACATAGAAAAACTTTTATATACCATACTTCTCTTTTGCCACAATAGTGTAAATAACTAAAGGCCAAAATTCCTCCTGGGATTTTAAGTCTGACCAGGTCTTTCATCACACTTCCAAATTGTATCTGGATTTGGATTAAAGTAAGGCATTGAAAAGAAGAGGATATTTTAAGAATCTTGAATGAGGACACTACTAGTCTATCAGACTAAAGAAATAAGTCTGTTGTTCTGATTTGGTAGAAACAATCCTGCTCTTTAGAAGCATGAAATGTTAAGACATGAATTAACTTTGGTGGCCAGACAAAACTAAATCAGGAAGCAGAGCCTCATATATCAAGCAACACTGGAGGTGACCTATGAGTAGAACGACACCTAAAAACATCTGCATTTAATTTAGGACAAGAAAGAACATCATCGCACAGATATCAAGCAGGGATTGCCAGTTCCAGGAGTTCAGTAAGATATTCCCCTCCTGTACTCAGTAGAGTGTGCCCACAAAATTATGACAGTATTAATGTTAAATTTTTTGACTGTTCTGAATTATCTTCCTAACAAACATTTGAACAAATGAAAAATTTGAAATGCACATATGCAACATGTGTCCCCTTCTGGCTGTCTAACCAGGTGCTTTGTTATACTCCCAGCACCCCTTTTTATTTGTCCTTCTATAACATTTCCTGAGAAAAGCCAACGCAGTATATTTCTCTGGTTTGGCTCAGAACTGCTTGTGCTTCAGATTTGGAAGAGGACAGCAGTTATTTTTTTTCAAAGCTCATTTGATGCCCAACAGCATGCTGGTGCCATTGATCCTACATCAGCTGGGGCAAGATCAGCAGCAGATGAGATCTCAGCACTGCTTCATTGAACAAGTTTCATTAAAATGACACTCTCCCTGACTTCATCCTGTGAAGGTGGGCATTTTGAGGTAGGCATTGCCCTTCCTTGGAAACTCTCAGGTGTGGGATTCCAGGTTTTTAATTGCTCTTGCTCAGTGTGGGCCAGAGAAAGGTCAATGAGCCACCATTCCAGGCTGCTCTGATGTAGGCCTTCTCAGAGGACATGAACCGCTTCCTCGATTTCTCAGTGTCTGGCAGAGATGTGGAACTGGATGAAAACCAACTGGCTGAATTTCAGACTAAATACAGATGGTAGTGGTGCTGGCTGGCAGTGCTAATTACATTAAAGAGTTGGCAAACCCAGTAACGTTTTGCTCATTTGTTAAAATTAAGAGAATCAGTTGCCCCCTCTGCAGACTGCCTACAGCCTCAAGTTCCCACCAAAATGTGTGTGTGATTGCACCATGGGCTCTGGTGGCAGGGAGCTTGTTCTACCCACCACTCTGCAGAAGCATTCAATCCCAACAACTTCCTTGTCAGACTGGTAATGAGAGTGAATGTTAGGCCTTCTGACATTTCAGATTAATTAAAAAAGAAAAGCTGTACTTATGTGATTTAATTAGCAACCCATGGATGGGAGAGAAAGGGCACTAACTCAGGTCACAAGATGTGTAGGTTTGAGGCTCTGGTTTCACAAGAAAGGTAAAAGGACCAATTGCCTTTTACAGCCGTAGGCTGGGGATCCCCTCTGTCAGAGAGGTTTCTTTTGCATGAAGAAATGTACCTTAAAGCAGTGGCTCAAATCTTGGTCTGCTGTATGCATATTGGGTGCCAAACCTACTGAGTTAGTTATTCTCTGTAAACTCAAGAACAAACTGATCAGCTATTCAATGAGGAGACTGGGAACTTAAAAAGATGTTTTACAAAAAAAAAGCATCATGTAAAAATGTGAAACAACCTGGAAGATTGGGCAGTCAGCTTGGAAACAGACTTGTATCCTTAGCCAGTAGCACTTTTAATACACTCCAGTTTTCAGTGTTTACTAGCAAAGGAGACAATTTTCTATTTTGGAGAAGTGCATAATTTCTCTTACCAGAAAGTCAATCGTGCAGCTGAGGCAAATTTCTTAACAACATTTTGATTGAAACTGATATGTTCCGAGGAAATCTTTCTTTGGTGGTAAATCATCATTTTCTAATAAAAAGCAGCATGTCACAGAAAAATTCCTAGCCAGATCAAATAAGAGTTGCAGTGATCCCAAATCCTTCTCTTTGCTAATCAAATTATAATATTCAGGATGTTGACCCACATGGTTATAGCTTACTTGACCTCATATCACCCTGTCCAAATACAGTTTAAAAGACTTCTCTGAAGTTTCAGCTGGTGAAAACTGCATTCCATCCCACAGAATGTAATAGTCTATTAAGAACCAGTGAGGTCTATATTCTAGATTCTAATGAGTCTTTCAATGTGAAAGTAAATAATAGTGAAAAGTAACTATGGTTAGTGTCTTTAGCATTGCAAGTTTTTTCTTAAGTACATCATAAATGCTGGTTTTGGGTTGCTAAAATCCTGTGACCAAGATTTACTAAAGTGTTTGTACCACATCTATTTAAATGACAGGAACAGAGATCAGAGATCAACATGCTTTTAAAGAGATATAAATGGGGTCTTTAAGTCAATCTCCCCAGCTAGCCAGACAGGGTAACTCTGTTTTGCTAACTGAAATCCATTATTTCAGATCTCCAGAGTCAGTGATGGAAGCAGAAAACAAGGAAAACAGAAACCTCAGCCCATAATGGGAACTGCAAAATCCTTCCATCTCAAGGTTCTTCAAAACCTACAGTGACTCCAGGAGATCTGAGAGAAGACAATGTTCTCAGCATCAGTTCTGTGGCTGAAAATCTCTCCTCCAGCTACTTGGAGCTCACTGACCTTCAAGGAATGATATAAGGCCCTCCCAATTACTTATGCTTTTTTTCTGGGAGTAGGTCTTGGGTTTTTTTACAAAAAATTAAAGAGATTATTTGGTACTTTACTTCACTTCGGTACAAAATATGACAGAGTGTTGATTTAAAAAACCCTTTTTAATGCCTAGAAGGCATGAGAAACATATTCTTAGTTTTTTATAAAGGCATGGTAGGGTGGTGGAAAGGCTTTTAAAAAAAATTCTGATACACTACAATAAAAAAGAAACTTCATTTATTCAGCTCCCCCTTAGGCTGTGCCAGGGTACATAGACACCACGACAGGCTGAATTATTGAGAACATATGCAAACATTAATTAATACATCTTAGTTTACTGAGCATGTATAGGAAGTAAACATAAAAGATATTTTCAAGAATTTTGAAAAAAAGAAAAACTGAACATTTGCTGGATTTGCATATGCCACAGATTTACCAGGAAGGCCTTTTCTCAGGAAGTCCTGCATACACAGCAGCTTTGCTAAGGCCTCGCAGATGAACCTGCCAAGTATTTACATTCCACGCAGAAACGTCAGCAAAAGGATGATTCTCAGTTACTCAAGCAATCACATAACAAGAGATTATTATTTCTGAGCAGGTCCTTTTGTTAACCTGTAGGGTTTTCTGGAACCAAGGCAAAATGAACTTGATTTACTGATAAAATCTTCTAAGACAAGTAATTTCTGGGAGGCATATCTCTCAGGAATGCCTGTGTGTACTTTACAAGTAGGCCTGCTTACGCTGACACCCATATCACTGGCAAGGGATGGCAAAAGACTCTGCTTCTGCTGCCGTAAAAGTTAGCACTGAATTCGTAAGGGAACAATATCCAGCTGCCAGCATGCACAGCATCCTGAGAATGTCTTATTCCAAAACAGCACAGACATGTTACTGCTCCTTCAGCCTGAGTACTGTTTGTCTGCAGCCAAAGCCAGTGTTTGGAGACACTTGTAGACAGTAGGATCGAGGGTCATGATGACCATTAATAACAAGGAGGCTGGGTAAAGCAAAAACACTTGAATGATGGAAGCTGAAAATATTGCTTAAATGTCTGGGTGGAGTGCTGTTCTCATGTTTAGTCTGTTTACATCCAGCAAGTTTTGCTATATCCTGCTTTGATGAATTACTCAGAGATGTAATAACAATTGAAAAAACACTTCTTTGTTTTACAATTTCTCTCCTTTTAATGAGATGTTGACAGACATAAAAAAGGACAAAGAGATATGAAACTCATTTAAACTGCATTAAATTCTACTGTAGTGTCTTTATTGGCCTTTAGAAGTCTGACAGGTTGTTGAAACTCTCACTTAAAAGACACGTTGACTGATTCATCTAAAAAAATGTGAAGATTAGACAATAAAACTTCCATAGATTGGACTGAGTCTTAAAATAAAAGTTACTAAATCTTCTAGAAAAAATGAGTACTGTTCCTTTTGGTTATGCCTTTTAAGTATAGATGCCTGGTGGTGTGGGTTGGGAAGAACAGTCTTGGCACTAATTGGAGACAGGTGGCACCTCTCCAGAGATAGTAATCCCAGAAACTTGCACTGTGGGGCAGTTCAGTGCACATCGGTGCTGAAGGAGAGGGTTTGTCAGGCCAGAGCTGCAGTGAGGCCTCCATTGTGCATCCCTGGTGATCAGCATGGTGGCCTTTTCTTTCTGCCTCTGTGGCCTCCTGTGCGAGGCACATCCCTCTTATCTTTGACTGCAACCCACACACGTGATCACATGGTGCTGAATGATTGTCAGGATTAACTTCAGGAGTCTGTCTTTACAAAAGGAGATTTTCAGGTAGCACATGCTCTGGGCAGGATCAACAACATGGCCCCTCAGCCATTACTTGTCTGGGTATGTGGGGGCTCCCAGGCTGGGACAGAGAAAATGCAAAATGTTTAGAATTAGTTACTCTCCCAACTGTAATTAGATTTAGAATTAATTACTCTGCAACTGTGTTTACAAAAGTGATGCTGAAGGGATTGAAATGAAATCTGCATTAATGCAGCTGCATCTCCTCTGTATGAAGTGTCTGGTAATCAGCTTCCCTGCATCCCCTCTAACGTCCTGTGGCCTGGTCTTGTTTTCTTCTCACAACAGTGCAGCTGGACTAGTTACTAAAAAAAAAAAAAAAAGCCACCACAAACTCCACAAAATACACAGAATGAAGGCATTCCTTTCAGGCATGAGGACTATGGACCTGCCTGGGTGGGTGTGTGCTCCCAGCCTTCTGTGTAGCACACCCATGCTCTCAGTGAGGAGTGCTTGTCTTGGACTGGCTGCCCAGAAATGGAAGATACTCTCTTTACAGAACAAGGTTGCTGTGAAAGACATGTCGAGGGAGGTTAACTCTGACTTCAGGTGACATGGAGGCCACTGTTCAGGGAAGGTGGTGGAGCTCAATTTTGATGTGAGCATAGCAGGCTCATCCTTATGGAGGCCAGCAGTACAAGGCCTTACATTTTTCTTTCCAGATCTAACTCGTCAGCTGAAAGCTGGGCAATACTGTCCCCACTAACTCCGGAGGCTGGAGGAGATGCTGGTGCTGCTGCTTCCCCCAGGAAAACAGCCACCTTTCAACCACTGTGCCAGGCTGATGCCCCCCATGGCACAAACCAGCAATCCTGGTTGGTCATTCCCGCTGCTGTCATGCATTAAGAGTCTGCTCAGCAGGTACTTGAGTGGCAGATGATCTTTAGTAACTCAGAAGGGCAGAGAAAAGTACACCAGAATCAACCATGGCCAGAAAACCTGACAGGTAAGATGCCATATGCTGCTATTTAAGCTATTTTTGCCTAACATTTGCTGTTGGCAATTAGTAAGAGCAGATACACCTTTCTTTTCACTCTGCAAATACAACCTGTTCAGAACATGACTCCTTCCAATTTCCTGGACCCTTACTGACCAACCCAAGTTTTTCCCAAAGGAAGGAGAGAAGTACAGATTCTACTATTTGAGAAGGCTTTTCCTCTAAGAGGGTGCTCCTATAATATTTTATAAGTGGAGAGTACATGTAAAACATCTCTATAACTCAGAATGAGACAGTGAGAGATGGGAGAAAAAGGATAAAAGTAGATGGGTATATGTTTGAAACATCTGAATTTCAAGCAATAATAAGAAGAAAGTAATTAAAATTAAGAGAATCAGCATAGTAATTTCTAAAAATGCTTGGTATAGTTAACCAGATAGTACAAGCAAGGCTGAAAACCAGGAAGCAGATAAATTTAAACAATGAGTAAGTACAAAGTGCTGACCTTTACTGTGGCAACTAGTGAGCCCTAAAAGGCAAAGTGCACCCAGAAAGCTATTAAAAAAAAAATCATCTCCCCAAACCTACTAACTAATGGAGTATGAATGCTATCAGGCAAGATAGACACACAAGAAAATCCCTGAGCAGAAGTGTAAGAGCAGAAAATAACATCTTGAAGTGCTCACCGGCGCAGCTGTGTAATTATTAGAAACAAAGGTCAGATGAAATAAAACACGGCTGTAAGGAAATACAAAAGAATGCAAGGCAGTATAAGAAAAAATATTGCTTGAAAGATCTTTGGCAACATAATTTAGTGAAATAAAGACCAGCTTTGGGTTAAGGATCTGTATCCATCACCAAAAGGACACTTACCAAGGCACTGCACCAAAGAGCATTGGTGGAGCTCTGAAAGTACGTGCAAAGATCTGCCAAGTTTGGGTGACACAACAAAATTCTGGCTTTGGTGAATTATCAAAGCAATTTATCATTGTTAAAATCTGCTACAGTGATGAAAAAATGTGAGGAAAAAAAGCCAAAATGTATTTTAACTCTCAAAAGAACTTCTGAAGAGAAACTTTCAACAGAGTCATGGTCAACCAAAGTCATGGTACCCCTAAGGGAGGAAAGATGAAATCCCTCAGTACACCAAAAACTTTTGAGAGACAAAACATTTTAAAAAGCAGGATGTGGCTAGTGTTTTCTGATGCAGAAGAGCACCTCACAGGCCCTATGAAGACAAATATCTGGCAAACATACTGAAAAGAAGGACAGGTTTTGCACAGAACTATGTTGCTTTGCACTCCTATCTGCACGAATAACTACAGAAAAAAACACAGCAATGCAATGACTGACTAACTGCAAGGTAACCAAATATAATGCATTAATAGGACAGTGCAAAAAAGATTTTCCCCCAAAGGTGGCCATAAAATCATTAAATCTCTTCCTTAATGGCTCCTCCTGCACGTGGCTCAGTCATATATCAAGTAATTCTTGTAACAAATGAAAAGTTTCGTATTTGCAATGTAATAATACAGGAAGCCACTGGATGTATCAAACCAATATCTCAGAGCACATTTACTTTCAGAAAGAGTAATACAAATATTTTCCATAACCAATTTTAAGACAATAATAATCATGTATTATAAGTCATCAAACAAATATAAATTAAAAGAAAAATATTTTCTTCTTGGCAGCTATCTAAACTAACTTGGAAATGGGTATGTTAATTTTTTCACTGGAATTTCAGAGTTCCATTCTTCTGCTAAACTAGACTAAAAGTGAGGGCATCAAAGGAACCAGGTCAATTCTGTTGTCACAAATTCCTGCATTTGTGTGCATGTTTGTGAAACTGGGATATCATTACTGAGTTTTACAACTATTTTTCCAGAACTTCTTTTCCAGAAGTGGACACAAAATTAGATGCACAATTACTTACATGCAATTTCACAGACACTTTCCAGTGTCTCAGATTTAGACTTAGTTCAAATGGCTCCGAATTAAAGGTCAACTTCAGGTCTTGGATTAGGATTCAGCCCATAAAGCTGATTAGAGTCCAAACAAAAGAGTACAAACCCATCTGTAAATCCATGTCACGTGGACTTTATTAAAATCCAACTGATCAGTAGCACTGAAGCATTTATATGTTTTAAACAATGGCTATTTTCCTAAGGTTAAAGAAAGAAAAGCACACCAACTGACTTGCTCGTGCAGTGCTGGGTATATGTGCTTTGTAAATTGAGAATAGAAATGCAGGTAAAGAACTGGATCATGTTATACAGACCACATTCTGTAGTAGTTGGTGAAAATGGGGAGAAAGAACACTGAAGAAAAGATGCAGTCTTTTCTTCCTTTTGTTCTCAGGAAAAAAAAAAAAAAAAACCAACAAAAAAAAAAAAAAAACAAAAAAAAAAAACAAAAAAACCAAAAATAACACAAAAAACCCCAAAACAAAACCTTCCAGTTGAAGAGATCTGAGTCAAACAGAACAAAAGTCAAACAGAAAAGATAAAAAATATTTTTTAGCTTGAAAATAAATACCTAGACAGTATATCAGCTCAACAACATTCTACTTCAAAAAGTATGTATCAGACTAAAGGAATCTCATATGCAAAACTATGACCTGATCACAAAATATATACTCATTTTACCTTTGTCTCTGTTCTTCTCCTTTCCTAAAGAGTCCAGTTTCTTTCTTAACGACTTCTTCCTCTTTTGTCCATCTGTAAGAGGCAAAAAAAAAAAAAAAAAAAAAAAAAAAAAAAAAAAAAAAAAAAAAAAAAAAAAAAGGATGTAAGTGAAGAGAAGTAACCCTGTACAAACTGCTGCACAAGCTGTAGGAACATGGAGTGAGATGGTCACAGCACTGGGGATCAGGAAGGGTGTGAGGCACATTTAACAAGGGCTGGGGACTGTCACAGTCCTCTGGCCCAAAGAAGTGTGGCTTTGTTCATCCAAACTCTGAGGCTGTACTGGGGAGCACAAATGTATCCCCTACATGCTGCTGGGCACATTTACACATGTGGGGTCACTGAAGAGTTAACAATGGAGGTTTTTTTGCTGGATGCTCTTGATAGCAAAGCACCATAAACCTAAAAGCTACTGGATAGTCTTCATCCATGGTCACAAGGCTGTGATTCAGGTGTGGAACTAAAGGCAGTATTTGGAAAGGGAGGATTACTAACATCCAGGATAAAGTTCTGCATACCAGCCATACCAATTGGTTGATAGTTGACCACCTTCACATGACCCATCTGATCTGAACTCATACTGGGAGCTGGCAGTTGGGTACAGCATGTCCAGATTGGTTCAGATGGATCAGAGCCACAGAGAAATTTTTGTTCTGACAACCAACATATTGTCCAAGTTTTCACTAAGGTATTAAGGACCAAAGGTTTTAAGCACTATCAGAGGCAGGTTGGTTCTCAAAACAATGGTATCAAAAGGCTGGCTATCATTATTTCCTTCAGCAGCATCTTTTATAATGAAAAGTCAACAAAACAGAATTTTATTTATTAGGTCTCAACAAACACCAGGGATTAAGTCAGGGGCCTGCTTTAACTTGTACCTTTGGAATTTTTTAAGTTTCAAAGCAATACAAAGGGTCTACCACAGGGACTACTGACATGCTAACAGAGACACTGCTCTAGATAAAGTTTAATGAACATGTACCTTTTCCCTTACTGGTTTTGTAATACGGCATAAACTCCAAACCTAAGCACACCATATCCATTTCACTTTTAGGGCAAGAGAGTCACCAAGTAATCTGTCTCAACACATTTTTCTAGTTTTGTAAGCCAGTGTCTTAAGTGGTCTTTTATAGCAAGGAACATACCACAAAGGAGTGAAGTGGATCTTTGTTAATGAACTCTCATCTTTGCAATTAGGGGTCGTAAGAGAACACAAGCTATTTCTCCATACTTTTCCCTTTTCCCCTACTGAAAACCAAGTCCAAAATGTTACTCAATAGACTGCTCAACAAATTCTGACTTTTTTTAATAGCCAATTAATATCCTTTTAATTTAAAGTAACATTTCTTCTTACTTTTTGTAATGGTGGTTGGACTGACTCCAGTTGCACACTTGCACTCTGCAGTTATTTCCAGGATACCACAGAATCACAGAATGGTTAGGCTTGGAAGGGATCTCAAGTCCCTTCTAGGAGATCATTGAGTCCAACCACCCACCAGGCAGGGTCACCTGGAGCAGGTGACACAGGAATTTGTCCAGGTAGGTTTGGAATGTCTCCAGAGAGGGAGACTCCACAACCTCCCTGGGCAACCTGTTCAGTGCTCTGACCTCTTCAATGTAAAGAAGCTCTTTGTCACACTGAGGTGAAAATCCTTGTGGTTTAGTTTATGGCCACTGTTCTTATCCTGTTGCTGGGCACCACTGAAAAGAGTCTGGCACCATCCCCTTGGCACTCTCTTTGGGGTATTTATATGGACTGAAGAGATCTCCTCTCAGTCTCCTCAAGTCTAAGCACGCTCAGCTCCCTTAGTCTCTCCTCAAAAGAGAGATGCTCCAGACCCCCCTCTTCATCTTTGTAGGGATTTGCTGGACCCTTGCCAGTAGCTGATTGTCTCTCTTGTACTGAGGAGCCCACAACTGGACACTGCACTCTGGATGTGGCCTCACTGAGGGTGAGAAGATGGGCAGGATCACCTCCCTTGATCTGCTGGCAAAGCTCTTCCTGATGCACAGCAGCCCTCCTGGATGGAAGGGTTCCCAGCACTCACAACTCAGATATTCCGTTCCTGTCTCGAGGTACAATTGCCATGTGTTGGTTATGTTAATACCCTTTTCCCACACCTTCTCCAGTGAGAATTCATCTCTCTGAAATAAGGCTGACTAGATGGGTACGAGTTCAGTAATATAATGGTGGTAATTCATTGCCTGATATAGTCTATGATTAGATTTTCCTTTTTTCTTAGCCACATGACAAGGTTATAACTCAAAGTCATATTCTGATTGATGAAAAGCCCAGACTTTTCACACCTTCTGACATTTTCTGTTGCTAAGATTGAGTTTTTAAGAGAAATTCTTTCACCTCTTGGCAAAATGAATAGTTGGTAGCCTGCTTACATACACCTGACAGTAGAGCTTGTTTTTATAAGGTTCCCTGTCACCATTGTGTTCTGGCTTTATATTGATAAAATTATTTTTCAATTATTTTCCATGTTATAAATTCAAATTAACACTTCACAGATTTTTGATAGATGACTAATATTTTTTTGGAGTCACAGAGTTTTATTCTCCAAAACCCCATTTACTGATATTCTGACATCCCACTGAAGTCTACTGAGACATAAAAAAATGAGAGGAAGAATCAAAATTTGATGTAAAATGAAGCATTTTGCTATGATCATTTACATTTATAGTTTATCCCATGGCAAGACAAAAAGAGTTGCATAAGAAAATAAGGCTAAGAAGAATCTCAGTAAAAAGCTAAAGCTCAGAAGACCTGCCAAGAGGTCTGAGGTCAGTTTAAGTTCTCCTCCTCCCCAGCAAAAGACACAATAAATTAGTCTATACACTGTATATATAAATATGTTTTGAAATGACTGTTAGTACAGGGCACATCAGGCATGAACATTGCTGAAATATTCATAATGTGACTTAGGCAACTCCAGCAGTTTTACATATTAATGAACCCAATTCACAATAACAATGCTTGCTACTTATTAGCTGCAGTGTGGTTTTGAGAATATAAGTAATATCCAAAACATTCTTGAGAAACAGGCAAAGCATTATTACCCATGCTTAATACCTACTGTATGTTTCTTGATTAATTAGCAAATACTCATGCAAGATAGTATTGTATCAGTCTGATGAACTACTATGTAGGGATGGATTGCTATTTCTAATTTCCACTTTGGAAAAGTTTAAATCACATAAAGATAAAAGATGTTGGGCTGTTATCCAGCCTTTTGTGCATATAATTGTCAATTTATGTCTTCTTTCTATAGATCAACACTACACTGCTGCTTCAACAGATTCCACTCAAGAACATTAGCAAGACTAGAGAAGCACTCAAATGCCAACTCTCACAGTGAAGGAAGCTGCATCTTTTTTCCTTTGCTAACCCATTCTGTTTTTCATGAAGGACACCTGTGCTGGCAGCTGTGCAGATCAGTTTGTTTTTCAGAAATGGACTTGATTTGTTCAGTACTTACTAATTTATATGTTTGCTCCATTTTTCAGTGCAATGCATACATCACTCCCTAGGCATCTATGTATTAAGGCTAGCAAAATGAATATTTAAAAGACCAAGAGTCTAGAATCAAACTCCTGAGTGCACACTAAATTGCTATGTGACCTCTTTTTCCAAAGTGGTGAGCACTTTCAGGTTCAGTTAATGCCAAAAAGACTTTTCTATTTGAAAAATTAGGTCATCTCTTTAGGACTCTGCCAGTGAACCACACAGCCTACAAAATGCAAAAGTATTTGTACTGATCTACTGACTTTTGACAAGAATTGAACAATCTGACTTCTAAGATTATCAAAACTTAAATATTTTGGGTCAAAGTTGAAATTCACCTGCAGCGTCATCACTAACACCATTTTTTTAGCATTTTTACTATCTAATCCCAGATTTTCTATAGACCTTTTGAGGGCTTAGATTTCTCTCTAGTGGTTCTACATGGTTCAACAAACTAAGTAATAAGAAGCCATTTTCACACTATATAAACTTCAGCTTTAACAGTTAAAACATGAAAAGAAAGAGAACTTTTTAAGTTTTTAAAATTACTGTTGTGTTGCTTTGCACAAGACCTCCTACCAACACCTTCTATGACTGAAAGAGAGGGAGTGCAGGCTGAATCCTGTTACTATTTACTTCCAGTACTTTGTTCAATTTATATTTCTGGAAATGAACAAGACTATTTGGTAAGTAGAAGTGTTACAGCATCACAAATTAGGCATAGGGAATTAGCTCAGAATTATACAGTTAGTAGCACACAAAGTTAATACTCAGAAAGTCTTGGCCAACAGATCCAGATTATATCACTTAATAGTCAATGCCCTGTGAAACCCTAATCCGATATGATTTTAATAATTAATAAATTATGCAATAAAAAAGTACAACAGCATCCAAGCTTTGTACACAATTTCTGGAACATTATTACAGTATTAGGCTTCAGATAATGAAAAAAAAAACCCCTCTCAAATATGCTTGAAGTGAACCTGTAGCAAAAATAGGATTCTTCAGCACTTTCCTTATACATGGGCTGATGGACTATCTATAAGAATGATATTCCCTTAATGTTACTTACATGCAAAGATACTGTTTATTGCTCAAATATGTAATTCATAGACTCATACAAAACCTTTAAACTAATTTTAATCAGTGGGGTTTTGATATAAGAGATTATGTGCTGCTGACAGGGTTGTAGAACAGAGAGAACTTCCCATTTATTGGCAAGTTCCTTTGCTTAAGAGAAATGAGTTTCTTGTCCATTTAGGGAAGAATGTTCGTCAAGTTCCACAATTAAGGGTTGTTTTCACACTGTATAAAAAGGCAACCTATCTCAGTGATTATTATCAACCCATAGCTCAATTATCAAAGCAGAAACAGATAAAAAAGTTGATATTGTGAGATTTCTGAACTACTTATTCATAGTAATTCTAATTCTATTCACGGCCATTTTTCTTAATAACCACTAGTAATTGGATCTAACAGCACTTAAAGAAAAAAAAATTAGACTATATATTCTAAGATTGCAATCAATTTTGTCTTGAAAATTACTACCAATGGCACCACAAAGCACAAAGTTAGACCTCTCTTGAGCACACTCTGGTTCACTTCACTCATCCAGAGAAACTCATTTCCCAAGTGCCAGCCTCCCACAGCCAGCCTGTGTGCTAAATGTCAAGCTACAGTCTCTCTGGCCTGTGCAATACTGCAAGTAATTAGGAGTGCCAATCAGAAAACACTGCTAAATTCTGTGGACAGAGCACAATAATGGCAAGACTGCACTTCATTCATTGACAATTGCACAGCGTTTGTGCTTGCAGCTGCTTCTTTGGGTCACTATACAAAGCAAATTTATTTCTGAATTGAAGTAAATTCTGAATATTATGCACTTGGGGCTGCTCTACTGAAGAAGAGGGTGCTGGTTTTACTTATCCATTTCTGTGACTATAAATGTCCATCTTGAAATATTTATTTTTAAAAACTTGTCGTAGTGCCCTGTCCCCATGCAGTAACTTCCAAAGCACTGCCAGCTGTAATACAGATGCAGATGGAAGATAAAAAAATTCAACCAGAGAAACAGGATTTTGGCACATAAAGCAATATGAAAAAGGGAAGGCTGAGCCTTCAGGTATTTCATATTACTCTCACCCTCTGCCTCAGCCATACACACACAAGACCTCCATCAGTGATGCAGATTACTGTATTTATTCAGAAGCCTTGGACTATTGTCCCATTTTTCCTTATGGCCTATGTTCCAAGCTTTACTTCACTTTGACTTAAATCAGCATTTCTTTGTGCTTGTCAGCTGGCAGCTGATGGAAGAAAATCCATAATCATTCAAAAATATCCCACAGCTGCAGTCATGACCTCCCAGGTGACATCTGGCTCATAGATGCTCACCTCAGCCCACAGCACCAGGTTCAGGCTGCTCGCCAACAGCACCACACACACAATGAAGGCAGCTTTCCTCTTACATGCTGCTTCCTCTGATGCAGCAAACAAGCTTCAGCATTCCCCTCTGAGAAGTTCCTGAAGAACGTGCTTATGGCAGAAGAAACATCATGAAAAGGGCAGAGCTGAAGTCAAAGCCAGTTTTTCAGAAGAAGGGACATCCCTCTGGTTGGGCTGTGCACAGAGGGACAGAGCAGGAGCACTGCAGCCCTCTGGGCAGGGGCACAACCTGACCCAAACCCTTCTCAGGGCAACAGTGAGAAACCAGGAGAGCTGTGGGGAAAGTTGACTGCGCAGGAAACAACGTTCTCAGCAACACACAGCACATACAATACAACCACGTGAGAAAATCCACAACCATTAGACAAAAGCGTGCTTTTAATTCACCTCTTCCACATCCCAGCAGACTCTTTGGTAACCTTTCTTCAGACCTAGGCTTCACTCCCCCTGGGCTAAGGAACTGCTAATTGTTAAAAGCAAACACAGACGAATTACAAAGTCCAGCTATGCAGATTTAAGTGATTCAGCTCTGGAAGTTTAAAAGCTGCTCTATACACAATTTCTTTATGGTTGAACAGCAAGAATTTGGTCATATTGGTAGACAAATTATTTATCTAGGAAGTGTTCATAGGTTTCTGTGGAACTCATCTAAGAAGGCGAAACTGATGGAAATCTCACCTACTTCAAAAGAAAGCTGCATCCCTACAGGAACTACGGTTTTATTAATCAAATAAGAGTTCGCAATAACCTCATGTGGTTCTGATACAAATTAAAAAAAAAAAAAAACCAAACAACCAGCCCTACATAATTTGCTTGCCAGGTACTAAAAGAATTTTTTATACACATCTGTTGGTACTGCATGGCTGTTCAGAAGGCAAAGGTGATATGTCAATTTATACTAGCTGAGCATATTACCAGTAGGCTACCCTGTCTTTTAGGAAAGCAAATCTGAAATGCGTAGTTCCAAACTAGACTCAAATCTAGAAAAATGCACTATTTCTATTGAAACCTATTTGCAAGGTCTATTTCTATCAGAAAGAGCCATGACCCAAATTGCTGAACAAAAATTGCTGTTGGAAAATATAGACTATAACTGTAGTAAAAAACTCTCCTTCACAAAAAAACCCACAAACAAACAAACAAACAAAACCCCACAACTAAATGAAAAAATGAACAAAAACCAAAGACCACCACCACCACAACTGAAAAAACCACAACTTACTTTGGTCACTGCTCTTACTCAGATGGCAAATGCTACTCAACTCATGTGGCTGGAGGAATTGTAAGAAAACATGATGTTTCCAATCCATCTGCCTACGTGTTCCCTGGTGCATTTAAGGAATTAATTAGTCCCCAAGTATGTATGTTTTAAAGAAATAACTACTTCTGTACTTTCAAATACGTTCTTCCATGATTCTCTGTCATGAAGAGACTTCCATTAACTGGTGGGCAAATGCAGGTGACACATACTCTAAGGATGAGAACCAAACCTAAGTTGACAGGGAATATGGGATTTGAGCTCTGCAGCGAGGTCGGGGCTCCTGAGGCCACAGCCAGAGCCCACCCATGTGGGAGAAGAGCTCGGAAGGAGCAGCTTCCCAGGCCCACTGCACTCCTGCTGTGCAGGAAGCTGCAGGTCTGACAGATGAACACAGCACAGCTGCACCAAATGAAACACTTCAGCAAGTACAAAGTGGATGCCTGCCTTGTTTGTACAAGCTGTGTATAAATATCCTTAAAACAACAGAATTTTTAATAGTTGCAGAATTTTTCAAACCACCACAATACCAAGAATAAAGTTTCCTACTTTTCCGCCTAAGTTTATTGATTTATTTGTTTGTTTGTTTGAGGTATTCTTTAATCTTTTTGCATTTGGACTATTGACTAGAAATAACAGTGTTGGAGAAGTCAGGGAAAAAACCCCTCTTCAGTTATTTTGACATTACTGTAATGAAAACACATACAGGGGTTTTGCCATTTTTTTAACTAATAATACATTTAAGATGGCTGCATCACACGAGTTCCGAGGAACAAGATATTCAGTGAGTTTTAGAATCCAAACATTGAATTATAATTGTTTGGAAGCTGATTTATTAAATCTTTAGCTGGACCTAAGGAAAAAAAAATATTTTGACATGAAAAAAACCAGTTGCTCAAGTACTTTTCTATGCTAGAATGGGGAACATAGAGGGAACCACTCCTTCTGGGCTTCAGGGAGTATTTGCTACATTGACACTGATGACAGGATTCATGAAACAGTAAATGTCAAGTAGCAGGTGCAAGACAAAATATAGACACTACTTTTTCACATTATAGCAGTATCCACAGCATGACAGGAGTTTCCCTAATCCCCAAGATAGGAAAGTTCCTGACTTAAATAGCCTGTGATACATCAGGGACCTTGCTGCTGCCCTTCTCTCTAAGTGGAAGACACTCAGAAACCATGATGGACAGAGGCTTGAAAGCCTTGAGAAAGTCTGAACAACACCCCCTTCATGCAGTGTTTTCATAACTCAGAAAAACTGTCAACTATGAAACAGGTCAAAAAATAAAAGGTCAAAAATTATCTACACTAATAAATGAAAACTACAGTCAATGAAAGTATTTTAGCTGTACTGAAAAAATTCAAAACACCAAATGAAAACCAAACAGAAGCCTTATATATGCTATAGTTTGAGATCCAAAAAATACAAATAAGAGCTCTGAAACTGCCTTCAATTCACTGGGAAAGCAGGGAGGGAGAAAGAAATTAACTGTCTTGTGGCTTCGACTACTTGAATAAAAAATAATTTTATAATGTGGCATGGAGAAATTAGTTTGATGCTATTGCTAGTCAAAATGCCTCTTGATTTGATAAGGAGAGTTATCTTCAATTTGTACACTACAGGGGCAGAACAGATACAATCACCAGCATGTAGCTGGCCTTGGATTTACTGTTATCAATAAACTCACTTGCACCTGTACTGGCAGGTGAAATAGCAACCAAGTTTCTTTACATCTCTGTCAGATTTTTCCCCTCACATTGCTCCCAGTGCGACCATGAGTTCAGCTCTTCAAAGGGAGAGGAAATTCCCCTAAACCTCTGGAATTTAGGAGACAAGCCAGTGTCCTAGAGATGGTTCATGGCACCCAGGTCTCCACTGTCTTCTGATCATCACCTTGTTGCTATGACTCTTTTGTGTAAGTCTGTCCTTGGACTCTTGCCTTAAAGAAGCCATGCAAGAAAACAAAACAGCTTTCATAACTTACTCCCTCTGGGACTAATTAAACTAGTCCACAGTAATGCTGCTCAGAGCTGTGATGAAGAGATGAAATGAGAGAGGAGCTCTCAGTGCATGGAAGTGAAATCATGGTGCAGCAGGTCTCTCACTGGACAGTTTGGTGGCTCAAATAACTGAGCTGCTACCCCTCTGAAAAATGACCAACGGAACTTAACTTCTAATACTGTCTTTTTGTAGTAATTACCTGTCCTTTGTTTCATCAATCATAACAGAAACAGGTGTTGAAAATGTAAACCACAGAGAAAAAAGGCACAAGGAGCTCTGCAGAGAACACTTGCATTGACTTCCTGCACAGAAATAGAATCACATGGACATCTGTCTAATCTATTCTTAAAAACCTTCAGCAGGAGATTACGTCTCCATTAAATCTCAAGGCAGCCTTTTCAGTGTAAAAGCCTAATACAAAGATATATATAGTACCACAGCTCTGATAAAATACATCTATCTGGAGTCACTTTATCTCTCCTAATCATTATCTACAGACATTACACTTCTGGCAGCAACCACATCTCCACTTAAATCATGCCTGTGGAAAAACTAGAGAAAATTTTTCAACCTAAGGCAAGAAAAAAATCATCAGGAGTACTTCCCTCCATTCCATCAGGAATGCACTTCTGAAAGATAACAGAAATAAGTCTGATTTTCAACTGAAATTTCTGAAGAAGCATACTAGAAGAATACATGTTATATAGGTGTTCTATGTTGGCAGAGCTCTGCCAAAGGCAAGCAGAACATGGGAGCCAGTAGGCTGCAATGTCAGTATTCTCAATAAAGGTTCAGAAACTTTTTCCTTGGCATATATTTATTGGTATTTATTCTTTGGCTTTGAACCACAATAAAGCACAAATTCTTCAGTAACCATAGACTCACCGGATATATACATTGATTATTGGCAAATACAGGACAGCCTAGATGGGCGTTCAGAATCAAAGGGTAAGTACTACATGAAGTGTTAAAGACAGATCTGGCAAAACACAACCAAGAATATTTCAGTTATGCTAGTGTTCTCTCAAAGATTTAGGGGAAAAAACCCAACCAAACAAATACACTTGATTTTGCAAAGCTGTTTTAGAGCCTCTGTATGTGTATTTTGCTTCCTAACACTGATTCTCTCTACCATACGTCTCAACTTTTGAATATGGCAAGGGTCACGATCAATGTTTTAAAATGAAAGTTGAGATTTTCATGTCTGACACTAATACAGAAAAACCACCAAATATATTTATATGTACTTCAAGTCAATAGCTATTTCAAGTGTACTGTTAAAGAAACATCATTAGATAGGATTTTTTTTGTCTCAAAAGTAATTTTTTAATTCTATGGTACATAACATCATATATATTGTACATACAGCATCAAATATATGTTGCAGCAGTCTCTGGATCTGACTTTCCAAAAGCAGTACCCTAAATCTACAACAGACAATAGCTACATAAACAACTGCCCTAGTAATGAAAAACCCTGGTCATGATTCCATCTTCTCTAACTTTTCCTGATATCTGTATATGGAAATGTGGATTGTAGTATTTCCTTATTTATCTTAGGAATTTAAGCAAGATCTCTCTCCTTCACTGTGAAAGGAACTGAAAGACTCCTGCCTGTCAGTACTCCTGCCCAATGAACTCCAAAGCTAAGTATTCCTTCAATGCCCATCCTTGTCCTCAGTCCGTTCCTCTCTCTCCACAAAATACACCTACACAACAGGTAGGTTCTAAGAAGTTACACAAATCTTTATTTTAAATGTGCTAAGGTATAAACTCATTTTGTCATATTTACATTTTCAGTGCCATTGATTTCCCCATGAAGCCAACAGCATTTTCTACCTCTGTTCTGTGTTCATACAGCACAATAAAAATGCACGCTGTTTCTCAATCAAAGCTCCTAGCTATTTACAAAATATTATTTAGTAAAAAGATATGCTTTTTTTTTTGTTTCTAGTGAGTTTTGTAATGAGTAAAACCTTCTGCTTTTAAACCTATTAGCTTGCCTATAACTGACAAAATAGCTAAGTTGAATAAAGCTTTCCTGATGTAAACAGACATGTAAAACCTGCTATGTGATACAAGAAAATCTCGGAAATCAATTTGCTGAGCACAGCATAGTCTTTTATTAAAAAACTGCCTCACAGCAAAAATTAAAAAAAGGAACATCTCTCAAAAAACTTCCTTAAGTTTTGAAGATAATAATTTATATCCCCTGTTGCAATGTTAGAAAAATTATATTCTTGCAAGCTTGATGTATTTTCATTTTGTTCTTTTCTCAATAGCAGCAAAATAAGTGATTTTGAAAGAAAAAATCCCAACAAAAAAATTCTGCAAATTTACTTACTGGGAGAAAAAAAAAAATTGAAAACTTTTTTTCTTGTTTTCTTATCTCTCTGCCTGGAAAAACTCCTGTCACCTTCACTTTGATAAATGCCTGTGTAGCATAGTTCAAGGCTGTGTCTCACAACCTCTACCCTGCAGCAGCTGGGACTTCTCCTAGCTTAAAACATTAATTCAATTTTATTTCCTTTTTTTTTTTTTTTTTTTTTTTCCACAAGAGATACTTGGTTTTGTTTTCTTAGGATGAAAAAAATAATCCTTAGAAAAATAATTTTTTTCCATGAAATATTTGAATTGGAGAGCACAGGTGGGAAGCTTTAGTCTAAAAATCAGCAATTTAAACAGTCTTTATCTCTGACCAGTCTGTCTGATATAGTATATCCAAGATTTACTAATAAAAGAAGAGAATTTATCTTCAGCCTTACTTAATTAAATATAATCTTCATGAACTCTACTACATTGAAAGAAAATCCATGGACTCATAAGCCCATGCCAGAGACAGTATTTATATGAGAAGAATTAGCAGAAGTTCGCATTAAGAGGGGTGGTAATAAGCCTCTTCACTTAGAAGATACACTGAGGCCAGTTGAAAAGCACCCAGTCCCTAAGCCTGTAGCTCCACAATGTGTATACTACAGTTTCCTTAGTTTACAGTTTTCCACTGTCACAACAGCTATAAAGTATATAACATGGTCAGTGATTAAAAACAATGAGCAGTTTGGAGCCCTCACAAAAATGCAAGCCCAGATAAAAATCATAGTCACTCTCAGTGTTAAGGAAAATGAATAATGAAATACAATGGCGAGTAATGTAAGCAAAAAACAGATTGAAAGAAGTATGCCCTGCCAAAATAAACCAGAAGCAGAGAATTGTGTAACTCTTAATTCCCATTTCTATTCAGAGCTTAACTGGAACAAACTGAGGGCAAAGTACCCAAATGCATGGTAAAAATTCAGGAAGCCCAGCTACGTCTTCTTTCATTTCAGAGGCAAGGTTGACTCGGCTAGCAGTCTGTAACCACACACTTATCCAGCCCTGCTTCTTCAAACTCACCTTAATAAAACAAGTTGTACAGGAGACCAATGTTCACTTCCTGTGAGCAGATGCACGGTGTCACATCACAAAGCTTGCAAGCAAAAACATGTATCAGCACATGTTCAAGTAGCATCAGCTTCCCTTAAAATGACTTTCCTTAAATGACTGGGACTGCATTTAGGCTTCTAAACCTGCTCTTACATCATATTAAATACACCTAAATTAATGCCCTGAAAACCATATTTGGCAGTAAAGTCAAGAATTACTTTCTCTCTCCCAAAACATCCCCGAATCAAAGAATCATCAAGGTTTGAAGAGACATTCAAGATCATTGAGTCCAACTGTCAACCCAGCACCAGCATAATCACCCCTAAACCAGATACAACCCCAAGTGCTCTCTTCATT
The DNA here is from genome assembly GCA_013401135.1 of Cettia cetti. NCBI lineage: Eukaryota > Metazoa > Chordata > Aves > Passeriformes > Sylviidae > Cettia > Cettia cetti. Next base: position 34,352 of record VZUI01061066.1, read on the forward strand.
TATTCTCTCTCTCCACAAATCCTCCAGCCCCACCACAAAGCTGAGAAGACAACATCCTGTTGGGAACTGGCAAGAACACAAGCAGTCATTGTCTCTTCTTGAATAAAGAGAAGACCCGAATGTGACCCCTGAGCCCCAAATCCTATTCAAGCCCCTTCACCAACAGGTTCCCATGATATTTTTAAAACCCAGGTGGGTGGTCTAGGAGTTGAATTAGGGTTGAAGCCCTAATTCCCCATTTGCTCAACTGATAATGTCCTAGTAGTTCCCATCAGTGCTTCCAAACACAGGCTCAATGAAGTGGGACAGGACTGTGTAGAGAATCATTATAAACATGAGGCATTTAGAAAATAGATCAAATCAAACCTCATTCAACAACCTCTCTGCTCAAGAGATACCTGGAGCCAATGAACAGAAGAAAACGAGCTCCTCTGCTGCTCTGATTCCAGGTTTTACTCTGCAGAAACCATCTAACTTGAGTTAGTGTTTGCTTGTGAAGACCTTCTGTAAAAGGTTAATTTTTCTTGAGTGCAAGGACATACACAGAATCATGATGTCACCAAAAAGTAAGCACACCTGAAGTGAGTTTCATGACCATTTTTTCTCCTATTTTAAAGAGAAGATTGACTTCCCTGAAATGAGAAAAGACACACTATGTTGTAAACATGAACTGCAAAGAAACACCACCAGAATGGTATTGTTGTGACATCCAGAATGTCAGCAGATTAAAAGTCTTCCGCAGAGTAATTGCATTGGTAAAGAAACTACGTAATGCTTTGCCTGGAAATTACATCCTCTTGCAACTTAACACATTAACCAACATAATATAAATGATTCTTGCTAGTTTCAGGTGGTAAATGGGGGAGTGACATGGGAGCAAAAAAAGGAGTTGATTACAGAATTTGAAAGACAAAAGGCAGAAAAGCAAGATGAAAAGAAACAAACATGGAATATCTCATCATATGTGTAAAAATAGTACCTCTTGATCAACTTCAATTCATTTTAATTACCTACTTCAGGGCAATTGTAGCATATTTTAAATGACATGCTGGTTAAAGAAGTTCCTGTGGGAGGTGATCCCTTCTCTGTGGCCACAGGATATTTTTCTAGGAGATGTTAGTAATGTTCTTCATTAATGGTAATGGCTACAATACAGTGAAGGAGAGGGACTGCATATGAGGTATCACATTCTATGCATTCCTACACAGATGAGCCCTGGAAGAGGTAAACTGCACTAACTGTGACAAAGGGACCTTCTGAGCACAGGAGGACTGAAGCATTATGAAGAAGCAACCAGCAACTGCACGTCCATGGTTGTAAAGATAAGGCAGAGGCATCTGTACTCTGGTTTAACCTCCATGCAGGCACGTCTAGCACAAATACTTGTTAGCCAAGAACAATGAATTTTACTTTTCACCATACCTATGCCAGTAAATGGAATTATTCAAATGCCTGCAGGAAGCAAATGCCTAGCAGGCACATGCATGTTCTAATATAATTCTCAAGCAAGTTTTGAAAAGCCGCCAAAGAACCACTACGAAGTCTGACTCTATACACAGTTTTTTCTAAATTTTCTAATACATAAATAGCCTCTTCCACTTGCCTCTATTCATGAATATTTTCATATTACATTCTCTGAAGTAGAAGAAAGTTGTAGAGTAAATCTTTCCTTTTACTGTATCTCTCCAGACCTACAGAGCTCCTCTAGCTCTCTCAGACAGTACTAGTTCTACATCTCACTGCTATGGGTTTGGATTTTTTAAACAGAAAATGCTTAACAGTCTGGTTTTAACTTGATGACTGTTATATATTTTTATTTTATTTGCATTCTTGCATACCCAAAGTGCTCAAGCCAGTTTCACATGGATAAAACTGCCTGTAAATTCTAGTCATAAATTTTCTCTCCATACATTTAAAAATGATAGAAACTTCAGAGGTGGACTTCAGAGTGTCTCTGCAAAGGGCCTAAACCAATCTGTAATAATTTCAGAATATGGTAGATTCTTATTCTCCTACCAAAGTACCAGCACAGATGTAGCATGATGGATTGATAGAGTGATTATTATATATACCCACTTAAAAACATTAATTTTTTTTCTGTTGTTAAAACTGGTGCAAAGCATTGAAACAGGATGGACAGTTAAATACTAAACGTACCATAATTCTAGCTACTACCTTCACTTCCTTCAATAGATGGTATTATATTAAAATTCAATTGTACTGGCAGTTCCTTCATGCTGTACACATTAAAACATGAATGATCTAGTCATTCAAAGCAAGAATGCAGATGTAAAATTATTTGCCTCTTATTAAGAATCTCACTGGTACATCTAAACTGGAGAGCAGAACTTAATAGCCAATTTAATTCTCATTCTAAACTGAGCCAAGATTTACATGAACTGACGGGCCAGCAGTAGAGATGAAAGAGCAGCCTGGAGTTCCTCACTTTTTGAAATGTCTTTTATTTTTAAATGTTTAACAACAATTTATGTTCTTATTTAGTTTCTACGCTTACAATTGCACTTCTCTGAGTCAACAGATCTAAAACTAATTTCACGTTTCATATTTACCCGTATATATATATACACATACCTATATATATATACATATACACACACCCATATATATATATATTTACACACGTGTGTATATATATATATATATGATGTGAAAATAAAAATAGTTCTTGTGTGTCATTCAAACCTGAAAGAGTCCCCAAATAGTTGGCCTTTCACAGCAGACCCAGCAGAAAACAGCAAGCAGACCACAAAAGCAGTACTCACTCTTCAAAGCTCAAAGTTTCTGAACATGGCTCCATGTCCAGATGGAGACTGGTGACAAGTGGAGTTCCTCAGGGGTCCATATTGGCACCACCACTGCATGATATCTCCATCAGTGACGTGGACAGTGATATTGAGTACACCCTCTGAAAATCTACCGATGACAGCAAACTGAGGGTGCAGTTGGCACACCTGAGAGATGGGTTGCATCCAGAGGGACCTGGACAAGCTTGAGAACTGGGCCCATGGAAATCTCATGAGGTCTTGCACCTGGACCTGGGCAGCTCCTGGCAACCATACAAGCTGGAGATAAACGGATTCAGAGCAGCCCTGCCGAGAAGGACTGGGGGTGCTGGTGGATGAGGGGCTGTACATGAGCCAGCAATGTGCCCTTGCAGACCAGAAAAACAAACATGTCCTGCCTACATCCAAAGCAGTGTGGCCTGCAGGGTGAGGGAGGGGATTCTGCTTCTCTGCTCCACTCTGGTGAGACCCCACTTGGAGTGCTGCATACAGTTGTAGGGTCCTCAGCACAGGAAGGACATGGACCTGTTGGAGCAGCTCTAGAAGAGGGCTACAAAAATCATCAGGAGGCTGGAGCATCTCTTCTACAAAGACAGGCTGACAGAATTGGGGTTGTTCAGCTCAGAGAAATAGGACGCTGGAGAAATCTTAGTGTAGCCTTTTAGTAATGAAAGGTGGATTAAAAGGAAGATACTTTTTAGTACGGTCTTTTGCAACAGGAAAAGGGGTAATGGTTTAAATGTGTAGATTTAGAGTAGGTGTAAAAAAGGTATTTTACAGTGAAGGTGATGAGACACCGGAACAGGTTGCCCAGATAAGTGTAGATGCCTGATCCCTGAAAACATTCAAGGCCAGGATGGATGGGATTCTGAGCAGCCTCATCTAGTTGAAGATGTCCCTGCTTATTGGAGGGGGTTGGACTAGATGATCTTTAAGATCCCTTCCAAACAAAGCTTTCTATGAATGTGTATACTCAATAGTCTTGGATGGTATTACCACACATCCTTATGGCAGGACCTTCATGTGTGTATCCTCATCTTCTCAGGAACACCCATTGGCAGTTCAGACTGTCAGAAATTATTGCAATGCCCTTAGATTTCCAGTTCCTCCTATAAATATCCTATGAAATTGTTTTCCTGTTGATTGATCCCTTTTTTTGAGGGATCAGGAGAATTGGTGAGGCTTGAAGAAGTTGATTAAATCCATCTCACTACAAACTGATGTCTTGCTATATGTGTGAAGTTGATTTTGGCAGGAGTATTCTGCAGATCTGAAAGAGCTGATGAATACAAAAGCCCATCTCTTTCACATTTGTTCTCTTCTATGTCGTTATTTTAATAGACTGGACAATTTTTTTTCTACTTAAATTAGACTCATTAAAAATTTGCTCCTGTAGCATCACTGTGTTTATGCTACCACACAGCACCACTGGTCAGAGTCAAAGGTGAGAATTCAGTGATCCCTGGTTATTCCTTATGTAAGTATACAACTGGAAAAAAAACAACAGGAAAGCCAGATTTGCAGATGATTGCACAACAACTATCTCCGCTATGCTTGATCTGCAGCCTACAGGAAACAACAGAAACTTTCTCATTAGTGAGGTATAGATCTCTTCCACAGTAACCTAAGTACAGGTCTACCATATGCACATATCCTGCATCAGGATTCTGAGAGTTGAGCTTCTCCTTTTCACTTAATCTCCTGTTTCCTAGGAGTTCAATGTTTTATGCTGAAAATTAACTTGTTTTCTAGGAAAGAAGCAACACTGTCTTTAAGAAAACTAAGGTAGGACTCATATTATTTGACATAAAAGTTTTCACTGTCTATCTGAACTTGTGACAGTTGGCTTTCTTCACAGAAAATGTTACAGAGAGTGAAAAAAAACACTTCTATGGTAAGATCTACTTGACCTACACAGACATTTAACTCTGGATATCAGGAAATGTAAGAAAAGCATTTTTCTCTCAACTGGGCATCAAGACATCCTGGCACGAATGGGTTTGATTTAGATTATCTACCCTGTAGACATCTGCCCTTGATCAGGTGATCCCACTCCCAGATGGCCCAAATTGGACACAGCAGACAAACAACTTTACTCAACATTTTTACACAATGACTGTGGTTAAGCAAAAATGAAATAGAAGAGAGTATCTGTGGAATAAAACAAATCCAGTGTTTACTGCTGTGATATGAAATCAGTGGCTTAACAATCTCAACAGAGACAGCTTATCAAGCCCTTACCTTTGGGGATAGTAATCTGACAGCCCAGGTCACAGTCCTGCTGCAACTGATAAAAAGCCACTTCCTGCAGCCGAGCACGCTCCAGCTCCGAGAGGCTTTGAACGGGAACTGACTTCAGCCGAACACTGCGCCCTGACATGCTGTTCCAAGTGAAATCACCCTGCAGGAAATCAAATGGAAAAATATGAAGCATCATATGGTATGCACAGTTTAATAAACAGAACCATCTCTTTTACTGCTAGAAAAAACAACACAGGATCTTTTCACCAAAAGGACATTTTCTTGAACATCTCTGATCTTTCAAATATCTTTATTTTCCCTAAAGCAGCATTCCTTACAAGGGATGCAGACATGCAAAACAAGAAGTCAATTCTGTCTGAAGTAATTTTATCAAGTATTGTTGCAAAAACATTAGTATTCCAGTAATAAAAAGCACAAAGCAGGGAAGGGGGGGCGGGCGGGGGGGAAGGTGTCCTTGTCTGCTTTTCTCAATTTGCTTTCTCTGTACAGAGACTGCCACTTAATTCTTTACCTGCACCATTGGTCAGAGCAGCAGACATCCACGGACAACATGCACCTTATCTCCCACTTCTTGCTAATCTGACTCCAGCAGACTCAGAGAGTGCACTGGCAGAGCTCCTTCTCCAACACATCTCATCTCTTTATGACAAGGCTGTGTTTAGAATATGACTGACTAAAGGACAAGATATTCCATGTTTTTGAAGAGCTGCAATAACAACCTATTTGTTAACATTTGGAGAGGAAAACAACAGGAGATACATCTCTGTAAGGTACTAATTATGCTTGGAAAGCAAACCAAAAGCTTTAGCTGTTGTATATCCCACCTGTGAGAACCTATACAAAAAATACTTCCCCTTGTATTCAGCTTGGGCCAGAGAAGTAATCATCACTCAAAGAGAAGAGGGAGCACAAAGACAAGCTTAAAGCCTGACAATTAATTTAAAGCAAGACTTTCAGAATTCATCAAAGCATCATTAAAGAGCACAGATTAGTACAGGGAAAGAGAATTTGTTTTTCATTCTAACCACGTTAAAAAATAAAGATGAATCTTGTCAGTAAGTATAACCTGATGCAGCTGCTAATAATGAAAAAACTTTCATGCACATCAGCTGGGCTGTAAGAAACCCACCAACCTGCCTTTTATCACAGCATGGCAGACTTACAATTAATAAACTTCACTCTCATGCTCAGTTTAAATTTCAACATCTGTACCTTCACTGCATACTAATTTTTTTCACTGTAAACTTATGATTCATCTGTTGAGCACATCCATCTGCAAAGGATGTCTACTGACTCTTAAAAATTATTGGCTGAAGCTCTATAATATAAAAATCAATAAAATTTGACTTTACTTAGCAGTTATGCATCTTGTTGTATCTAAACATCTTTGTGCACATTTCCATATATTTTGCCCATATATGTGCATATTTATATAAACACATAAAATTTGTACATACGTTTGTATTTAAACATATATATGCACACCTATGACTGTGAGTGTATTCACACAGAGGAATGAGACAAAAACCATAGACAAATGTGCAGCACCATTTAGCAATATGGATTAAAGGAATTACACAATTAACACCCTTTCTTGTGATTCATGAAATACATTCGAGTTCAGCAAGGATTTTTTTTTTTCCAGAGTAGTTTTTGTAAGTCATTAGACAATCATAATGGATAAAGACATTACCTCAGTGTCAACAACTGGACCTCTATATACTTGATGCACGTACTATGATCAATGTCCTTACAGTATTTATATGCACATGGGCCACATATGCAAAACTTCCGTGTTATTCCAGTATCTGACTACTGCTATTTGTTACTTCATTTTTTTTGCCTCTTCACCTCTTCTTGCTCTTCTGGTGCCTTACTGTTGACCAATCAGATTTAGTAATCTCAAACTAAAGGTTTGCACACTGTCACAAGTCAAGCTGTGTAGCTTAACTCAAGCAAAACCAAACCAGCAAGAGTCACATAAACCTTATTTGCAAAACTGCAAGTAAATATTTACATTTTTTAAAAAGCTGTTGTCATTTATAGATAAAAGTGATCAAGAACAGCATCCACAACCAGAAAATATATATAACAAAACTAATTCCTTTCCAACCTTAATAATGCAAAAGAAACTTTACAAGCACAGAATTATGCCCTTCAATCCTCATGAACATATAATAGAAAGTCTACTACAGTCAAAATGGTACAGACAAAGAAATGTAGGTATTTAAGGTGGAGTTCAGGGGTATTTTATCTTAGTTATTTCTCCATCATAAGTATTTTCATAAACAAAAATATCACTGATATGTCTACCATAAAAATTTGAAATTCTAACTCTCAATATTAAAACAGGAATGGGAAGAAAAAAATTACACCCCTTAAAAAATGTTAAGGTAACAGAATTCATATCCTGTTTACTGTAGACCACAAAAACCAAGTGCAGCGTGGGACTTCTGGAAATTACCACAAATTAGGCTAAGTTCTTTAAATGAATTCTGCATGAACACATGAATTATTCCTCTTTTTCAGACAGATTTGCCCTTGGCAATTTTTAACTCTGGAGGTAATTCCTCATCCTCAGCCTTATCTCTGAGGTGGCTCTGTAACAGCAGGCAGTGATCTGTTGCACTGCAAAGCCCAGCTCCAGCATCAGCCCTGCTAAAGCAGGTGACCTTGGAGACAGGGCTTGCAAGCTGTGGTCCAGCCCTGCACTGAGGTTCTGCTCTGGGGACCCCAGCAAGCCTCTGCACAGAGCTGGCCTGCTTTATATGAGCACAGCACCCAACCCAGCACTACCTCAGCATGGAATATCCCACCCTTCCACCCATGCAAGTGGTAGGATCACAGTCCCTGGAAGTACTTAAAAGATGTGCAGAGCTGGCTCTTAGGGATATAGTTTAGTGGTAGACTTGGCAGTGCTGGGTGTTGGACTTGATGATCTTAATATTTTCCAATGTAAATGATTCTATGATTTGCAGGAACTCAAGGATTTGAAACCAACACAAAGGTAAAAAGCATCAAACAAGACTATGAGGCCTGTTCCTTTCAACCAGGTCTTTATTCTGCCAGTTTGCAAGTCTCCCATATGTTCCTGGTGCTCACTGTCTAGCTAAAAAAAAGTCATTTGCAACATCTGCACCTTGAAATGTCACAACAGGTTGCTGAGATTAAAGAATGTGCAATCATTCTGTCCAATTGCTGTGCATTAAAGAAGACATTCATTTTCAACACTTGATGGGTTTGATAAAATCTCTGCTAGCTAGGTCACATTAACATAGGTTTTTATTATGCTAATGGAGCACATGACTAATAAACCAACATATTTTTGGAAAATCATGTGGTAGGTAGTGCCAATGAAATCTCCTAATCTTTAAAGGCTCAAGAAACATTTCCTTGAAAAAGTCTGTTTCATTTTGCAAATATATATCACTTATATATCACTGTCTTCGATGAGTCAAAACACAGTATTTGAGAATTTAATCTATTCAAATACTCCAATGCTTTACAAAACACAAGGTAAATGAAAGGCCTCATCTTCCTCCCAAAGCACAGTTATACAAACAGCCTGTAAATTATTGCAAAATCATCCAGGCTTGGGAGAGGTCCAGAAAAGTCAAGCTCCCTTGCAGAATGGGTGCTGGTGTAATTACATCTGCCTAAAGCTATTCTGCACTCTGTGGGGCAACCAAAGGAGGAAAAAGGCAGCACAGACATGAAGAATATTTTCTGTTTCTCTCTCCATATGAGAGGTAACACTTCACCAGCCTAATTCAACATCAGCCTGACCTAGCTGGAAGCTTACAAGGAGTAGAAGATCTTTAAGTAACAAGTCAGAATGACGTGGGGTTTTTTTGAAGTTCACGCTCGTATGCATTCAGACATAGTACACAGGTTGCTCTCTATTATTTAGATTACAGGGCTGTAGGTCTGAATATGCTCTGCAATTGACTCCATCACCAAAAAGGAAAAAAAGGCAACACACAAACAGAAGAGTGTAAACAGAAATACTGTTCTGGGATAAAGTGATCAGCCTGACAGGACATAAACTGCTAACAGCAAAGCTGCTTTCATCAAAGAATTTTATGAAACCATAATCTAGACTAAAAGCCTTCTCTGGTCATGTATTTTTCCTCTGAAGTCGACAACTTCAGCTGCATTTTCTCTCTGGCACTCCCATTAACATCTAACATCTTTCCTCCACTCTACCAAGCAGTTCACTTACCAGGTAACTACCTAAAATACCAGAGCAGGTGACTCAGCAAAGAAGACAACTGGAAAACTACACCTTTTGCCTCTGAAGAATCTGAATCTGTCAATTTTCCCTGTACTTCTTGTTCACAGCCATAAGCACATTTTTAATACGATGCAGACTGCAGCTTTTCTGATATTCTTTCAAGCATTTTTCTAATAGGTTGAATGTTTGGTAGCTCCAAAATAAACATTAAGTGGTACATCCTGACTTAAGTAACACTGTGCACTTCAATTACTCTTAAGCATGTCTAAGCTATTCTTGTGTGCCTGACCTCTTTCCCTCGAGCCTCCAACAGAATATCTTGCAGATGTCTTTTAGAAAAGCCTCGTTCTTCTGCCTTTCGTACAATACAGAAACCAGCTGGCAACTGCATGGAATGCTGAATGTAGATGCAAGGCTATAGGCAGTGATCAGCCTTGATTTCTGTGGAGTTTCAAGCCTTAGTGAGTTATGTGGATGGAGCACAGTTTGGGAAATAAGAACCCACACACCCCACAGTTTTATAAAAAAGAATTTAATGCAAGATGGATAGTGCAATTATTTTCTTATGCCTTATTGCTGTTGTTAATGGCTTTGGTTTGTACTCATTTAGGTAAACACCATTATCAGATTAGTTGTCTGCTTTTCATTAGTCTTTTGCTCAAGTCCATTTGAAACCACTAAGATCAAAACCAATTATGTCTATTTTTTCTATCCTGGCAACTTTTAGCTATGTGCTTGTATTCCAATGGGTGTCCACTAAAGAACTCTTCGGGTGTTCAAAGGAACTCGGTGGTTTTGCACAAAAAGATTATATCGCAAATAACATGGAAATTATAGTATTAGAGTGTCATAATGTGATGGTTTTGGGTTAATTCTGGTTTTTTAATTACTTTTTTAAGCTTCATGAAACCATGTATCACTGCCACTTTACAACTTTTTGCCTCCCCGATCATTTATTTCAACTCTCTCTGCAATTATTTCCAGACTCCTCAGGCATAAATTCTATTTGGCTGTTGGTACAGGTAATTCCTCTTTTTCATTTCCCTAGTGTTGTTAGTAAGAACCAAAACCAGTTCTGAAGTAAAAGGCAGTCACTTCAGTACAGCTACATACTCTGTCCTATTGAATCAACATGCAGAATACTGTTCTTGGACAGGATGAGAATGAAGGAGAAGAGGAAAAACTATTTAAGTAGCCTTTTAAGCATTATACACAGTTAAGGACTGCATGTAAACTCCTTTGTAGTGCCATCTTAGATAACCAGCTGCAAATTAATGAAGGTTTAGAAAGCAGCAGATGGTACAAGTGTGCTATAGGCTGACTCTCTGCCACCCTCATTTCAGATGCTCTTCCATAGCCAGCTCAGTGCACTACAGGCAGCACACTGGTTTCCAGCAGGCATTACAAACTACTGCAACTTAGAATGCATCAGGAAACACAGCTGCTCCTAAGCGTCTGCTACTACTGCAAAAGTATTCTTTCAGACGAATGAAATGCCACCTCACACCAAGAAGCACAAGACTTGCTGTGTTACATCAAAGCATTCAGAGGAAGATATCTAAACATGGATGTACAAAGTATGGGGCCCCAACAATTAATCTTCATTAAGAAAGACTGACTTCACTGAAGTTGTTATCTAGGGTGACATCCTGTTCCCCTTGACGTCAGGGATAAAATTATGAATATAATGTCTCCACTAGGAAGAGAATAAGTATGGTCCAGACGATTCTGTTAGTCTGAAGCCTTGCACTAAAGCTGCCTTATCTCTCACTATTCTGTATTTAAGTGTTGTTTTGTCAGAAAGATCAGGTTTTACAAAACACTGGTTGAGATATCAAAACCACTTAATGGCAATTAATATAACCACTGCATTGCCAAAGACAGACACTTCCTCACATCTTGTCTCATTCCCAAGGCTGGAAATCCATGTATTCAGGATCAGTACTGCAAGGCAACCCCTGTGCGAACTGGAAAGCTGGTATTCCAGTCAGGGGGGCAGAATTCACACCCAAAACTGAAACACCTCATCTAGCAAGAAGGCATGAACCTGTTTCCAGGTAAAGATACACATATCAGACTATTACAGTAGTGATTTCCATTTATCAGAGTAAAAACTAACCTTAGTCTAAGGATAAACAGAGAGCAGAACATGGAGCATGCTCTCACAGCAGTATTAAAATTGTTAAAAGAAAGGGGAAAAGATTTCTGGATCAACCTTTAAAAAAAACCTGATGTTTTATGGAGATGTACTTAATTCCTTTTCTGATGTTAATAAACCTGAATGATGTACAAAATTATTGCCCAGCAAAATATTTATTCATCCCTAACATATGGACTCTGTACTGAACTTTTTCAACAGATTCAGAAAACCAACCTGCAGAAGTTAGAAAGCTCCCCTAAAATGCATCAAAGTATATGGTCAGATTATTTTGATTTTGTATCTCAGCAGATATCAATATTTCTTAAGGGATTTATCAGGAAGAACTGCAATTAAACTAGAAGGGATTTATCAGGAAGAACTGCAATTAAACTTGGAGGTGTCAAAAGAGATACAGAACACCTTTAAAAGCCCAGATCCTACTTCAGAATTACAGCTGAAATTTTGTTGGTTCACATAAACAGATTTTTTAGTGTTTTCATGTGTAAGAGAGAATTAAGCCATATTGCAATACTCTGAATTTTGCTACAGGTTAAGGGTACAAGCAGTGCTGTCACAACTACGACTGCATGAAGTAACAAGCTGAAAAACTGAAGTAATTAAACCATCTGAGTGCACAGTATGGAGCTACAAAAGAGTTATCAATTTCAACATAAAAGATCTGTGATAGCCTGGCTTCATTAAAAGGAGAATTATTTTCCCTTCTATTGGCTCATTTACTGTACCTTTTGAGAGGCTGGTGCTATGTTTCTCCGAGTGTTAAAACTTGCTCCTGCTTCACTGGGAATAACACAAACTCTGCAAGTTAATGGCAGCTGAACCAAAATCCAATACAATAGCTGCACATTTAGTGGCAAAGCTGCCTTAAATAGACCCCACTCCAGTTCTCTGACCAACACAAATGTGCTCCCAACAGCCCTCGGTGTTCAGCTGCCTGTGAAGGTGAATGAAGAACCACAGCCCATGATACACTGAAGACTGGCACACTCTTTGGGTTTTCCTTTGCCACAGGTTATGGAAAAGGGGGACTCTGTCCTGAGGACAACTCTTGCTCAATACTGCAGGTTACAGTAATCCATTCATTCCCTGAATGCCATCTATTCAAGCTATGCCCTTACTAAAGGTAAAGCCTCCAATGAGATTCTGGTTACTGAAACAGTGCTCTTAAGCCTTACAAGATTAATGTTAAGCAAACAAAATAATAAGGTTGAAACTATATGTGAACTGTATTTAAACAATCTGAATGAAAAAAAAAAAAATTATATGTCCTATCTGGATATATGATCCTGAAGTAATACAAAATATTCTGGTGAAATAATGAGGATCTCTGCTTGCACAGCACAAAAATTAACCATTTAGAAGTATCAGTGTGACCACAGCTAATGCTTTGAACAGTTAGGAGTGGCATCTATTTGTATTATGTTCCATATAAAAGAAAAAAATCGCAACATTTTAGAAGGAAGGAAATTACCTACTATTTAAAAGAGAGAATGCATGTGAAAGAGTACACATTGTAATTTCCAAGCCTGCAAAAATTTTATCTGCCTAAGTATTGTACACAAAGCTAAAAATACGTATTTGAGTCCTTTAGTTAACTTCCTGGATTTTGAGCTTTTAAGACTCATGCAGATTACATGTTCTGACAAGGATACTGCCAGATACATCTCATAATGAAGTTAAAATCAAATAATTTTGTAACTCCAAGAACTAAGATCTGACTAACAGTAGAGTCTTCAATACAAAACCCTATTCTTATTGTTTCAAGTGGTTCATAACAGTCTTTTCTACAAACTTGTACGACTGACAGAAAGAAAAATGAGGTCTGTTGCACACAGGAAAACAGTCCTCCGACTACCTACATAGCAGATCTGGCTGGAAAACAATTCTAGGACATTATTTTCTTCTTTGGGTGAGAGAGTGAGGCTGGGTGTGATTTACTTGATAGGTACAAAATGTCAGACATCTCTAAATATTTACATTTGTAAAGTGACAGCTCTCAGTTACTCTGCAAAACCGCAAAGGATTTGGGAAGAAGTCTGCACTACCTGACCTGGAGCAAGAGTTTGAACCAGGCTTTCACACAATCACAGAATCATTTAGGTTGGAAAATACCTCTGAGATCATCATGTGCAACCTTTGACTGGACACCACCATGTAAACTAAATCACAAGCACTGTGTGCCTCGTTGTCATTTATCGAACAACTCCAGGGACAGTGACTAAACCATCTCCCTGGGCAGCACATTTCAGTGCTTAACAAGCCTTTCAGTGAAGATAATACTCAGAATACATCCAACCTGAACCCGCCAAGGTGCAACTTGAGGGTATGTCTTCTCCAATTGCTGGTTGAAAAAAACATTAAGATCCCCATTGACCTTCCTCTTTCTCCAGGCTAAATAACCCCACCTCCCTCAGCCACTCCTCACAGGACCTGTGTTTCAGGCCCTTCCTCAGCTCCACTGCTCTCCTCTGGACATACTCCAGCATCTCAGTGTCTTTCTTGTGGTGTGGGGTCCAGAACTGGACACAGGACTTGGGGTGTGACCTCACCAGTGCCCAGGAGAGTGGAAGAATCACTTCCCTTGACCTATGGCCACACTATTGCTGGTACAGGCCAGGACACCATTGGTCTTCTTGGTGCCCTGGGCACCACTGGCTCATGTTCAGCCCCTGTCAACCAACACCCTCAGGTCCTTCTCCACTGGGCCGCTTCCCAGCCACTCTTCCCCCAGGCTGAAGAGATGCATGGGGTTGTTGTGGCCGAAGTGCAGAACCCAGCACTTGATCTTATTGAACCTCATGTTGCTGGGCTTGGCCCATGGATCCAGGTTTACCCCACCCCAGACAACTGACCTACTCAGGAGGCCATCGTCTACTCCAACATCTCCCCCCACTACTATGCTGAACCTCAACAGAGATTGCCAGCCCCGTCCAGAGCCATCTGCAAACTCATTACATGAATGGTTACTCTCAGAGGTGACTTGGACACCCCTAACAGTGATCACCGACCAACTCTGTACTGTGACCATGTGTGCTTCCTCATGCACATTCTTTTTTTCATAAACTGGCTGAGATGAAGGCTGAAAAATGGTTGTAGGAGCCATTTTCTCATTTAAGGAAGTTTTCTTTAAGTCATGAGTTTGTATCACCAGAAGCAGTGCTGCAGTGTAAGCGACACACGAGTTCTAGAAAGCAGGGACAAGCACATTTCGTACATGCAACAAGGAAGCTTTCAGAGAACAGGAGTTTTCACTTCTTTTGCTACATAATCACTCTACACTTCAGTTTTATCACTCTCACACTATGTTCACGTGTGCAAACACTACCCTGTGCTACACAGTGATGTCATGCAGCCCGGGACAAGTCTGTACCACTGCGTTACAGAGCTCTCCCAATCTACTCCGGTTTATTTCTTGCCTTGTTTGATGGGGTTTTTATAAGATCTGGGATATCAAATTCCACTCACATCAGCAGCTGTTTACTGATTCTGTCTCTTTCCTGAAGACAATTTTTTACAAAAAAGTTCAGAAAATACATGAAATCTAGTAACAAGGAAAAATATTGTGAGTACAAAGAGGTGGCTTTGCACTCCTAAGTATTATGAATACTTTTCATCCATGTAATTACTTTTCCTCTTCTTTCTATGCAATGAAGCACAATGTGGTCCCTTTTTGCAAAGCACAGCACAGTACATTACATTAGCTTAATGCAAAGCACTATTTTGGCATTTCTTATAAAAAAATTACTTTTTGCACACATGACTCTGCTGATTTGCCATTAAGTTCAATACCAGAGTTTAAATATTTTTTTTTAAGAAACCACTTCAACTACACCGGAACTATACAAACAGCTCTGAACAGATATATAACTATAGGTCAGGGTGATGGATCTTTGTACGTACCTGAAAAGATCACTAAAGAACACCTTGAAGCTCACCACTGTCTATTAACATGGAGGCTTGTTAAAAAATGCGACTTCTAAAGTAAGAAATGTAAAATAGATCCACACAAATAAAAACACTGTGCTGCAATAT
Source organism: Cettia cetti (assembly GCA_013401135.1). Taxonomy (NCBI): domain Eukaryota; kingdom Metazoa; phylum Chordata; class Aves; order Passeriformes; family Sylviidae; genus Cettia; species Cettia cetti. Next base: position 49,842 of record VZUI01061066.1, read on the forward strand.
CAATTTTCAGGAAAACGGCATATTTTCTCAACTGCCCCTCCAATCTGAAGGATCCCAAGTTCAAACTGTGTCTACCAGACATTCTGCCACTTCTTTCTTTGTTTTTAAACAGCACATTTACTTTGGACAGAAAAGGGGAAAAATAGCCATAAAGTGTTTCACTGTTATGAAAAACAGAAACAATTGCTAGAGTTACAAGCTCCTCACAGACTGAGCCAGATGATGAACTGCTCTGAGTCTCTACTTTCTTGTATGCAGTTAACTCCAATTTAAAAATGCAACAGTAACACAGCCATGGTCATAAAACATGATGCTTACAGAAACTGTTATTTGCCAAAAGGAACCTATGCAGCGGCAGCTGTCATGCCATCAGCTTTCAAAACCCCTTTATCCTCTGCATATTTTGCTCACAACTGCCTGGGTTACGTGCCCTGCATGCACAGAGCATACGAAAAATGATAAACATGTCACCACAGACTCCAAAGCAAACCACCTGATGAAGCCACTCAAATACAAATCAGCTTAATTACACAGTTTGGTTTCCAAACGTTAATGTCACTTCTCATTCCATAGTTTCATTGCTCTCAGTCTTTATGAAAACAGGCACGGTCATGAAACTGGTCTGAAAACAAATAATATTTGAGGGCTCTCAGTTTGTTGATGGATTTCCAGAGCCTGGTAAGTGCTTGGTAGTGCCAGTTTTCCCTACTGCATTAAAGGTGTTCACTTCTCTTTAAACCCATCTAAATCCCAAAAACATCAAACCTGATGTCACCATGAACCCCACATTCACACGATGTTCTCCATCACTTGCCTCTACCCTGTGACACACACACAATTATTCAGTTTCCTTACCCATTAACTGAGCTCTCTTTTGTTGTCAGCGCTCTTTAGTATTTGATCAAACCAGGCTTGAATTAAGGATGTAGATCCAGATATGCTGTATCATAAAATAAATTAAGAATAACGTTGTTGACCTGCCGCTGTGTAATAAGCAGCTGAGAGTGAGCCCAGCTGGAGCAGCTGTGACTCCCAGGACACCTTTTGCTGCCAGACGTCATGAATCTTAAAGAGGAAAAATTATCTTTTCCTTTCTCCGCTTTGAAGCAAGCTGAGAGCCTGGCCCAAGGAAAAGCTCAGTGACACAGACAAGTTGTGACTGGGTTCCCTGCTGCTTACTCCAGAGATGTGCTGAGATAGTGGCAAGGAGCTGTGAGGAAGGGGCAGATCTCCTCCCAAAAATCCTTCAGCCTGGGGATGTGCAAGCTCAGAACCAACTGCAACTGCCCCAACTCTCACTCTATCAGGACTAGCCAGGAGTGCTGGAAAAGCTGCCGTGGCAGCCTAGAACACAGCAAAGAACTCTGAGCAGCTTCTGCGTGACCTTCTCACACAGAGCTTTTTAAAACACCTTTGAAAACTTACTCAGGCAGGCCAGCTATATTTATAACATAATTTTGACAACAGCAACACAGAGACTGAGCATTTTACACAGTATGCTGGGAAAAAACAATCCTTGATAAAGGCGCTGCTTCATAAATAATGTCTGTCATGTTCACAGTCCCCATACAGAATGCTGTCATCTATAGTGCGTGGGCAGAGAGCGTAGGAAATTTGTGAGAAACAAACAGTGAATCACCACTTATTCTGATGGCAGCTCTGCCCTATGTGGCTTTGCACCAAGTCATTTTTCAGCATGACAAGTCTGTTTGTCGGCTGGCACGACCTAGAGCTTCATCAGATTGCACACAGAACCACAGGCTAGAGTTCACTGCAGTGGCAAGGAGGTTATGTTGTGGAACTTTTTGGATTTTCTTCTTCCCTCCAAATATCTACCCAGATGCTTTGTCCATCTCTAAATCTGCAGGCTCAAGAGCTGCCCACTAGCCAGGGTGAGAGAGCCCCAGCTCAGAAACTCACAGGCCTTTCTGGGTTGACATCTTGGCCATTAGCCTGGTTCCTGGCAGCTTGGACATCAGATGTCCCTAATTGTAGAACCTTATGAAAGCCCAGGGAAATCAATGCAGAAGCCTCAGAATTTTCAGTGCCTCTTAGATTCAACATCAAATCCTCAAATTATGCAGCTCTACACCTCCATTCCCAGCCTCTTTCCACACCGCTGTCCAGGGCTGAGAGGTGCCAAGGCCAGCTGTTGTGCTGCACATTAGGCATCAAAACATACATTATTTCCAAGGTAAAAAAGCTGTCTTATCTGCAGAGAGAGCTGAATAACCTCAGCAAAATACTGTCACTGACTATGGAAACGCTGCAGCCAAAGAGCAGTGTCCTGCTAGTCCTCTCGCAAATATGCTGTACATTTGTGGTCCTTGCAATCTTTCTTCAAAAATAAGTTTCTTTAGCCTACATACCCTTGTGCCAATATTCTTTGAGTTTCCTTAATGAGCAAAACTCTGCTATTTATATAACTGGAAATGGGGTTGTGCTCCTTCTTGAGCCTGGCTCACTCAAACCATGTGATGAAGGAACTGCCATTTCCAGCTCTGCATAGCAGCTGCCTTAAAAACAAAGTATCTAAACATCACCGGCCTTTCTTGATGGCTTGCATAAAGATAAAATTTAATGTCTGTGAAGTATAGACATAGCCTGCCCCCTTTTTACTTCTGAGTTCCAGAGATGTTTTTTTTCCTTTATCTTAGATATAAAAAAAGTGAAACAATATTGGAACTACAGGCACAAATTCATATTTATTGGAAATACAAGTTGACAGAGTTTTCTTGTTAGAAAATGAATTCTGTTTTGAACCTGGGTTCTTCAGGTTATCCACATTACACTAGAAGTGTTCTCTGCAAGAAACCCCAGGATTCTTTGGGGCACACTATCTACACTGTCTAGTTGAACTTATTTGTATATAATTTCTATTAGCTACCAGCACATCTAAGGATTTATTTTTCCCATTTCAAACTACTTTTTTTTCAGTAATGCGCAGCTTTATATTTAAAAACAGGCTATCAGAATTAAATGCTATAAAACAAAATGTTCACAGCTTATGTAGAGGTGATGTAAAAGATACCCTATCAGCAACGAAAAGGAAGAAAATGAACATTTGCTTTGTTCTTTGGATTAAATTCTCAGAACACTCAAAGAAATTAATCTCAAAATTTTGAATTGAGCTTGGCCTGAATGCTCATAGAAAACTTACATGCTTCTGAGTTGTAACTTCGTCATTCACAGACAAGGAGTGTGGAAATTTTAGTTTGTTTCTTAATTGTGCAAAATTCCAATGACCCACTCATACTCCAGAGAGGTGCAGGATTAAGGGAACCAAATTAGCAGGCATTGAGAATTCCTCTGGCTGATCTCCTGTTACACCAATGGCCATGAGACATAAATGCCTCATGGGACTGTCAAAAATAGCTTCAGAAACAGAATTGACCTAAAATATCTTTTTTTTTTTTAGTGGAAAAAAATAGGATTCTGTCTTAAAAGAACACTTATGAAAGATATGTTTCCTGTGGACAATAACGAAGGCTTGGTGAAAATCTAAAAAACATCTGCAGCCAAGAATGATGTTTTTGGTCCAAAATGTGCCAATGTGCCTCAGGAGGGTTGCAATTCAAGGACTTTGTATGTGTAACTATGTATCCTTCCCCTTGCAAACAGGAGCTCCTGCGGCAGTCTCCTTCCTCCACCTCCAGAGATGGCATCACACCACCAAAAGCCCTCCTGGCTCATTAGAAAGAACCTGGGGTATAAAACCCCCTGCAGAATAGCTTCTAGGAGACACAGCAGAGATATTGTGAATAAAAACATGCTGGAACTTTGCATTTCCATGAAAAGTAATTGAAAAACACTGTCTCCTTTAGACTTTGCTGTATTCTTTTTTGAGCCCTACCACGGAGCCTGAGAGACAGACTGAGCATCCACAGTTGTACAGGGTTATATGCACTAGGTTCAGCTGAAACAGCTCCACTCAAAAATAGAAAAAAAAAAGAGAAGTACAACAACCTCTATTAAATTTACACTTCATATGATCCTAAGACCTGTGGAAACAGAGAAGTGGTTGCAAGCTGCATATGCAAAAAAGGCACTTTAATTATATCTCTGCTGTCTGGTCCAGTAACCACAAAATACCCATCTGCTCCAGACACTCTCTGCCTGTGCCTCACAATCTCTAAAAAACAGAAAGCAAATAAAAACCCATTAAATATATTTAACTTGGGGTGTTTTTATCTCTTGATTCTAAGTGTTATCCACCACCAGAAACTGATGACTCCAACAGAGATCACGTATTTACTGTGACAAGTTATATTAGACTCTAATAAAAGCCCATACATTGAGACAGAGGAACAGAGAACATGCAACATTGTTCTTCTTTCCAGGAAAGGAAAACATCATAAGGTGCTGCAGAGACTGAAAGGCTGATGGAGAATAGAAAGGCCATCCTGGAGGAACCAAAGCTGGGTTTGCTCCGACATACTGGTGCTGCTGCTGTAATCTCCACGAAGAGCATGCTGCATATTTTCTCGAAGACTTTTAAAAGCAGCCAAACATATTCCCACTCATTGCAATATACTGAAAACACCACTTTACAGCTTTGTTTTCATCAAACCACAGAGCAGATTTTATTTTTAGTGTAGCTCCAAAATCCAGGTGTGACAAGCAGCATTAGGTACAACCCAAACCTCACTGGTCCTTGAGCCACAAAGACAAACTGCCACCTTTGGAGGTGTTGAGATATCTGGCCTGCAGATATCTCAGATATCTGCAGATATCTGCAGAAAGCAGAGCATAGAGAGAACTATGGACTTAACTGACATTTTGGAATATGCTGCACTAGATTTTAAAAAAGAAGGTGCAGGAAGAGTCTTGTTCAGGCCTCAAAGGGAGCTGCATGGCCAGGGAGAAGCTTACAGCACCTCCCCAAATGTGCAACTACAGCTCCAAGTCCTGTTTCAGAAACCAAGCTCAAAGAGCACAGGCCCTACTCCCAAAGCATTTGAAAAGACACGTCTCCATCCACAGTCTCCAAAGGAAAGACAAAGATAAACAAACATGAAGCCTGACTGAAAACCTATTTTTAGATAAATGAAGAGCATGAAAGCTTTCCAATGTGCTCTCCTTACCCCTTCTTCTATTTTTCTTGTCCTCCCCTCCCCTTATTCCCTGCATGCCTTGGCTGTTGACTGTCAATGCCCTATGCTTCTATTTAAAAATTTTAATGGCAATCTAGCAAGCACCCCCAATCCAATTATTTTAATATGCCTGTGTTAAGTAGTCACAACATCTCCTCTTATTGACATTATTATTACTGCAATTAAAATATACATTAGTCAGCTCAAAGATCCACGTAAGTCTCTTTGAGTTTTACCTTTCATTATTGATTGAGCAAAGTGTTTAGCGAGAGAAAGAACCAAGAGTTTGGACTTTAGAAGCCAGTATGAAGCTCTTGCAGAAAGAAGGCAGCAGACACAGGAAGTCAAAGAACTTTCACTGCAGTATCCCTGTAAAACCAACAACTCCCTGCCAGGTTGAGCTTCCTGCTAGATGTCACACTGCTGCTGTACAAAGAACTCCCCATCCCACAGACATGTAACAACACTGCATATTGCTTTTCAACTTTTATCAAACTCTACTCACATCAAAATATCACAGCACTTCAGCTTGCTATCAAAGATTTCTAGTAACATATAGGTTTAGAGAGCAGATTAATTTTGAGGTTTACGGGGTCTAAATAGTTTGTATCTGCATTATGCCCTTTAATGAGCTAAATAAGATTATTTGACACAACTCATTAATAATCACAAAGAATACTCAAGTGAAACTCAATCCAAAATCCTGTATTTTGAAATAAGAGGGATTATACACTTAAGTATCATTGCAATATGCTTCTAACAGGCTGTGGATGAGTTTCAGTTTATTGCCTTAGACATGTTCTTTGTTCTCCAGATCCTCAGGGATCTCCTAGAGGAACTTCTGCACTAGGGGGAAGAGTCTACCTCATACCAACTTCCTTCAGAAGTTACACTCACTTTAATACAATTCCACATATGTACTCACGTAAGTGTCCAGCTCTTCAGAGAAGTCACCCTGCCTTATCTGCAGTAGGGCAATTTTGAATAGCTGAAGTTGTTGCTATTTGTTCAGAAACCGAGGACGACAGAAAAAAACGGATATAAATAAAACCCTTTAAGAGTCTTTACTCAGGTCTGAAGAATTCAACAGCTGCATCCCATTCAAAAAATGGAACAGAATAAATATCCTCAGCTACAAGAATGACTTTGCAGGGGCCAAGATGAAAATTGCATACATTTCTAAAAGAATACATTGATTTTAAAGGCATTTGCAACACTTGGCACATTTCGTGGCATTTTTACGAGTTAAAATATCCTTGTGGTATCTGGTATTTGCTTTAAAGCTTTATCTCCAGGAGGTATGAGAAAGTCTAGGCACATCTCATTGCCGGTATTTACGTAAGGAATACATAAAACTCCAGTTGTTGCAGAGAGAAGCCTGCAGGTGTGCTCTCTGTGCTTTCGGAAAGTGACAGCCTGAGAACAGTGTATACAAGAGAAGTTTTGGTAAAGATGGATACAGCTAGTCAATAATGTTTCCAGCTGGAAACTGAGGAGTAATAAAAATGAAGCATTTGTTCAATGTATAACTTTGTGTTTATTATTCCACAGAAGGCTACTTCCCTTACACTTCTCTATTCAAATCCTCCACTGAATAAACATTAAACATGCTTTTCCCCTCTGACTTTTCACACAGCACAGAATTAATGAAAGCGTATGTTACCGGTGCTATTACTCTTATCATCATTATTACCATAAATAATTCATTACAGAGTGAACTGGATTATCCTTCAGGAATCCCTTAGACTTTGTGGAATTTCACCCTTTCCATTAGACAGAGAAATGAAAGCCAATAATAACAAAAGTGCAGGCTAATTATGGATGTTTCAAATGCTGACACATCAGCCATGGAGCAGACCAGACCTGCAGTGAGACTGTGTTCAAAATACCACTATCTCTAACTAGACATTCTCAGCACCACTTCCAACCAGCAGTGAGAAACAGGAACTTTTGGGGAAGCAATTAATTTCATTTGGCTCACAGAGATAAGGGCAAAACTCCAGAAATACTTTTTTCCCCATTTCCTCCCATGCAGGGAAGGAGTGCAAGGTGGCCCGCACAGAGGTGTAGCCACACTGTGGCTAAATAGCAATCATGTATTTAATGAACTGAATTCCTCCATCAAATACCATTTTTCCTGGCTGCTGAGCACCACTAAGTTTCTTCCAAACTCTGAGCTGTGCTAGTAAGGCTGCAGATACATGAAGTCGCTTCTCAGTGGCCAACTCCACAGCTGCTTGATAAAATGCGAGGTTTTGTGGCAAACTTGCCAACAAGTTTCCCAAGGCTGAGCATTTGCTCAGCCCCAGCCCCTCCCATAGTCCTCAGAAAGAAGTGGCTTGGGTAGATCAGACTGCCACCACTCTCAGTGCACTGACCCATCCTAACAGAGCCCAAACCATGCTCCACATAAAGCTGCAGACCTTGCACTAAACAGCTCAAGGTTATAGTTCATGAATTTCATGCCCAACAGTGAAAATGTCAGCTGCAGATGAACCTGCCATTGCTCAGCTCGTTGTCTGCTGTAATTCCCTGAAGTCCAATTGCCATTTATAGTGATGGGGCTGGGTGGAGCATCCCTGGGAAGAGGGAGATCACAGGCTGCATTCTTCAGCTGCTGCAAGAGTCTTTTCCCCTAGGAGCTGAGCATATGCTGTGCTATTATGAAACAGTCGGTTGCAGATTTCAATTATAACTATCACTGGCTTTCAACTAATTTGGTGTCAACCTCTAAAAGAATGGTTTCCAGCAGCACAAAAATTCACCCTGAAAATTGCCCCAATCAGTTCTGTTACTAAGGATGTAAACTTCCACAAAAATGAAAAGCAGTACAGAGAATAAAACACCAGATGAAGCAATAATATACTCATCACGAGCTCTGATGCATTGTAGCTATGTAACTAACAGCAAGTACTAAATACCAATATAAATCAAGGCTGCTTTAAGCTCCTTGCATTTTACTGTCTTTACTCAAAAAAAACACCCATAGCCTTCAAGAGGGAAAGAGTCAAAGCTCTTTCAAGTCCATGATAGACTTGGCTATTGCTACTCTGTCCTATAGAGGAGGCATTCAGGCTAAAACGGGCTGCAGAGAGTAGCAGAGTGAAGTACAAAGAGCAGAGAATCCACATGTTGCAGTGACACAGTTTTAACACTATCCTCCTCCCTCATCTTTTCCAAGGGGCTAAAACTGCTCTCTATCTGAAATCAAATCAGAAAACAATAGTACAAATACCATCCATAGTTCATACTTCCAAGAAGACTGTATGAAAGCAAATAATCTCCTAAATTGCTTTCCAAATAAAACTCAATTTTTCTGCTAGTTAATAATTACAAAAGAATTTTCTCAACTTTACTGATGATGGGAAAGAGCACTGCAGTTAGAACATTGTTTTCTCGTAGAGAACTGAAATAACATTTTTTTCCAGATTTCCACAGAGATGTTCAGTGGAAAAATGCCCAGTATCCTAAAACATTTCTCTTTGGAAATTAATTTCACTCTTTCCTTCCCACAGTATTTTATGGATGTGCAGAAAAGCACACAGTTAAACAATATACAGCCTTTGAAAGCACATTGAAATATTAATTTCTGATATCTGAAATGTCTGTGAGTTTATTATACAGTATTCCAAATCACTAAAGATTTTCTACCAGCCTAAAACGTCTCAGGTTGGTTTTTTAAAATAGCTTCCTACCATTGCATCTGAACAGAATGAACAAGTTCTATTTGGCTTAGGTTTTTTATACAAACAGGTGCATAAAAAAGAGAAGCGAACTCCTTCATCTAAACCTTAAGTTCTAAGGTAAAAAGACTAAGACGCCAACTATTAAAGCATGACTGCACATCTCAGGTTCTCATTTATTTTCAATTCTTCTGGTAATTACAGAAGCAATTCTAAGAATCATCCATCACCCTGACAAAGATGGCTTTACAAAATGTGCCTAGCTGTTTTTTCACTGTACCATGGGTGAGAGGGTAAGGATCATTTCAGACGTGCAAGATGAACAGTTTTTTTAAACCTTCGATTACTCAGACAAAAACTCTCTGAGAATTATGAGAGAAAGAGGGCAGAAGATGGTAGAACAAAGAGGGAAGAGGCACTGACCCAGCTCATTTATCTCACTGGAGAAGAGAGCAGGGATACATCCCAGAAGAGGTAATCATTTCAATCACAGCACCTCACACAACTGATTCGAGTTTGCCTCGCCTTTTGCAATGGGAACTGATAGCTGGGAAGTGTTCCTGAGCTCAGCAATGAGCCAGGCAGCCATCCCACCACCTTGCTGCTGTCCCTGCAGGAGACAAGAGGCTCCTGTCCAGGGGTAGAGGTGACAGAGGTGGGGCTGCAGCCACAGCTGTCCCTTCCCCTAAAAGCTCCGTGTCAGTGTCCCACCCCCCTAAAAGCGCTCACCTCCACCAGTGGGGCTCAGCCATGAGCTGAAGGGAAAGTCCTGAAGGCACACAGGCAACCTCAGCTGGCACCACTTCAGGATTCTAACCGTGTTAGCCCATTTTTCTTCAATGTTTTTCTCAAGTCCTACAGCTCTGTGGTAACTACTCCCCCTCCAGCCCTTCAGCCCTGCAGAACTACCACAAAAGGAAAACAACTGCTGTACAATACAAAGGCAAACTACCAACTAAGCAGCTCTTAACATCACAAAAGAATACAGCAATAAATCAGAGGGATGAGGAGGGAAAAGGACTGTCATTTATCTTCTGCTTAATACCTCTCCTGTATTGCAGCACATAAAGTATTTCAGAAGCATTATGATTTTAAAGATAATTACTCTTTGTGAACTCTATACCCTTTTTACCCACCTGTGGTGAATCATTTGAGGCAGCTCTACAGAATGGCAGTCCAAGTTGCATCCCACTGGCCAGGCTGTGCCCCAAGGGATGACTCCGTCCTGCTCCCTAACACTTCTGTCATCAAATAGCATAGCCTCTCAGCAGACAACTATTTTGCTGTATAATGGAGCCCTGGGCTGGCCATACAGACTCGTTCTAGACAACACCAGAGACTGCCTTTGCAATGCCTAAAATTTAAGAAAAGTATATTAAAGAAAAGTTTTTTGCCCTTATTAAAACATGATGCACAAAAAGCTTTTGATAGTCTACTGATCTATGTACCTACAGCTGCTTAGATTTATCTTTTGCTGGCATAAAATCAGCAAATGCTTGAAATAAATACAGGACTTTTTTTCTTAACAAAATTCTTGAAAGGTCACTTTGTAGTACACTGCTGTTGAAGAAAGCATTATTAATCAGGATGTTACCTCATGTTTTTACTTGAGTATCTTGTTTCATAATTTAGGATCCACATTTTGAATGTAAAAAATTATACTGAGTGTTTGTTCCCCACTGACCTTACCACCAGATTTGCTCATTCCAGTTTGAATTAATAAGGCTACTAAATAAATCACTTCACATTCATCCTCATGTTAACAAAGTCACAATCTACTGCTTCACTCTTGGTCACATTACACTCTTCCTCACAGACTTTTCTTTACATAAAACACATCTTCTGTATAAAGACATACCTTCTGAATAGATGATAAATTTCAAACTGCAGACATTTACCTTGCCAATAGTACTGTGTTGCTATCTAATGCCAAGGATGGAAAATTTATTGGCTCTGCTGACAGCCACCATGGATTTTAAAACTCCACAAGCCAAGAAACATTCATCTAAGCCATCATATGGGTTTTGTGCTGTGCTGGACCTAGACCTGTTTTCTAAATCTTGGACTCTGCCTCAGCAGTAAAACAACCCCAGGGAAACCAGTGCAAAACACAGATACAGCTGGAACCCCGCAGAAGCTGTAAGGATTTAACATAAAATGTGGAAACAGATATGTGCATGTCTGCATTACAGATATGGGTATGCATGCATCACCAGTTGAACAGAAAAATACCTTACATTTAAAGCAATTCATTGACAAAATAGTAATAGCAGAATGAGAACACCCAGTTGTTCCAGCTTAAGAATCAGAAAAAAAAGGCTTTTCCAAGGAGGAAGACCTTACAGCTTTCTCCTATGTCCCTGATTTCCCACCCAGGCTGAGTTATTGTACGCCTCTAGGTGTGCTTGGGCAGTCTACAAAATTCTCACTGTGCCTTGCTAGTGCACTAGCAAACACACCTGGAATAGCAACAAAAACCTCACCTACTGAAACTTGTAACATGCTGTAACGAGTTATTACCTGCTTTAATTTGCTATGTATTTAACAAGTTTCCATACAAAGGTACCAAAAGGGCCTGAGCACAAAGAGAGCCACGCAGGATACAGGTTACATCATCCTTCATAAGATGGAGTGTTTTCCAGTGGGTTAAGAGCTAACCTCACCTTGTTTATTCTACTGTGATAATGAATATTCCTGCCTATTCTGTTTGTATGGCATCATACTCTGAAGATTCTGGAGGTTTCTAAGTGCTGGTAGAGACAGACCCCACTGTCCCCAAAGGAGGTTGCAGAGGCCCAGAGAAGTTGGTTTTGGTCATGGGGTTGTCACTACTGTGCCAACCCTGACTGGAGAGCAGACACAGCTTCATGTACATCAATGACAGAAGCTTCTATTTTATAAATATTCATCAGAAAGTGTGTGAGACCCTCAGGATTGTCCCTACAGCTAGAGGAACACAGCATAGTGCAATTATTACCTGTGTTAGCCCTGTTAACTTGCAGCTGTGGAAAGACGCTACCTGCTAGCTCCTGAACAGGATTAAAATAAATACATTTGAGAAGTGTTTTGCCAGTCAAAGAGCACATGTGTGGTTGGCCGCCTTAGCTCTACCATCTGTTAAGCCTCAGCAGCCCTGTGATGTTCTCAATACCATGGCTTATCTCTGCTGATATGGACAGTTGACGAAAAGGTTCTCTCACTCAGGGCTGAAGTGCTGTGTTGTCATGCTGGAGAAAGCCACAAACCCATAACCAAAGAGTGAAATGTATATTCATGAACTACACGTGTCTGGGCTCATGCAGTGATCCAGCTGGCAGGGAACAGCCTTAATCCACACTATAAAACTGCCTTCCCCTGTAGAGTGGCCGTGTCCAAAGGGACTGTAAAGAATAACTCCTGGCCTATACACCCAGGGCACAGATGATCAAGGCCCAGCACCAGAGGAAGTTCTCTGACATGGTTCACTCTCTGTGTAGCCATGGCCCAAGAGAGCAGAGCAGGAGACAGAAAGGCAGGCATGGCATTGAGATATCTCTAAGAAAGTTACTCATGCTCTACAATCAAGTGAGAAGACATGAAGCAGCACTGTCAGGAGTAAAGAAAGGTGGTATAGAGAGAAGCATCCTCTTGGCTTAATTCTGCTTTCATGGTTGTACTAGTGCTGTGCTGCCTATTGCCTCACCTTCGGCATGCACATGAAAAAGAGAAAGAGGTTCTGGCCTGTGACTGAGCAGGTCAATTCTTCAAACCTGTACAAAAACCATAATACTACATTTTATGGTTTATTTTTGCCACCCAAGCTTTGTGAAATACTCCTGTAAGAGTGAACTTGTGTGTATACTCCACAGTTTTAACTCACAATAAAAAAAACCCCTGCATTTCTCATTAGCATACAATAATTAACATTTTACCCACATTAGGACAGTCTTTTCAAGGTACTCTCAGTCCCACTGATAGGGCCACCCTACTCTTAAACTGGCTCCAAGCTTCACCCAGCCTTCAGCTAGATTGAGGTCAAATGCCAGAAAACTCAAGGTATCCCAAGTCAGGGTGATTTATACAACTGTTACCATTCACTGCTGTTTTCTTACAAAGCAGACACTTGGATTGCTTCTCTGAAACTACATAGGAAGCTGTACACTCCAGCTAACAAAGCTGAAGCTACCAGTACTATTTACAGCCAGCAGCAAGTACTTCTTTTACCTACTGGCCAGCACACACCAGCCAGTGGAATCGCATGTCCAAGCACTTACGCACAAGATGACTTGTTCTTTCTATGACAGCCAAATCAGTAAATCTCTGAAAATACAAAGTATATTTTTCCTTTGGCCATTCTGCGGTATTTGACTTGCTGCTGGGCAGTCCTTAGCTCTGCAAGAGCATGGTAACAACGCTGTCTTCACTGCACATTTTAAACCAGATCTGTCAGCTCAGTGTATTTTTCCACTTTCACTCCTGCACAATTCTCCTGATTCCAGAACAAAAACAAACCAAAAATCCCATGAAGGACTTGTTCTGACACAATGGGTTCCCTGATGGCTGTAGTATCCCAACCAAGAGGAGATTCCACTGTTTCCAAGCCCCTCCCTCCTGGTTCTTCTGGGACAAGGGAACAGTTTGACATTTTCCTCAACTTTGGAAAGGCAAACGAAAAAAAGGCGACCTATAATCTACCAGATTTATTTTCCTACCTTGAGAAGGCTAAGAAGGAGTTGTTGCAGCCTATTTGAGCTTTTTCCTTTAACCCAGGGAAAATGATCTTTCCAAAGGAAAGGAACTATTCCCCTCACTCTTTGTCAGAAGGGAATCCCATTACTCCTTGAAAAGCAATAGCAGAAGGAATATTCTCATCTCCACAATAAAATACTAACTGGCTCTGTGTAAGTTGTGCAGAGCAGGAAGTTCAGGCTGCATAAGGATTTTCGATAGAGGCTGATTGTGCCAGAAGAAAAGGTACTTGTCATTTTCTGTTCAGTTAATGCTCAGCATTTCACCTCCACTAATGACTATCCAATCAAGCCACTTTTCAACTCCTCCTACTTGATGCAAAACATTAGCATTAGCTTCTAATTAAAGAATTCTCACAGGATACGGAAATTTTATGCCATAGAAAATATTTGGGTTGTTTTCCACTACTATTGCATTTTATTTTTCATTGTGTGAAAAAACATCTGTTATCTACACTGTCTTACTCAAGCATTTCTGCAGTGTTCTTCCTTACTTTAATAATTATAATATAATAACACTGAAAACTTGAAAAAGATAATAAAATTTTTAAAATTACTTAAAAATTTAGTGTATTAACCTAACTTTCACCACCATGAAAACCTGAATATTTTTGTCCTGAAACTTCACACCAGGACAGCAGAAACACTATGTCTGGCCTGCAAAATACATACCTAAATACCTGAGAAGCCAGGAGCTTTATACATCAAAATTGAAATTTCTTTTCCTGAAATTGTTTCTGAATATTATCAAATCACAGAGTTAAGCTTATTTTCATGTCCTGATATAGCACTACTAGCACAGAGCATGACCTAAATTGGCTTATTGCAAGAAAAGCAAAATACATTATTTCTCTTCAACTCCCAGCTGTGACAATGCGAATGATGGATGACCTCAAAGTCTTATTTGTAAAGGCATGAAGTCATTAAGTGCTGGGAAATGGTGAGCCTTTCAGAATGTCATTCAAAGGCAGGAATTCACCCATCCACTCTTCTCCTCTGCACTGGGGAGAGCAAAGATGCTCCCTGTAGGGAGATCTGGGTGCTCACTCGCTGGCTAAGGCACGGGTGACAGTTCTGTGATCACTTAAAACTATGTGCAAACAGATACTAATCCTCTTCCTCCTCCAATACTGAATCTTGAAGCTGTGAAATCTTTTTGCTGGAAACCTATTATTTCCTAAAACTATGAGAACAGGACAAAACCCTGCTGTGGAAATATCAACTCCACCCAGATTCTTAGCTCTGCTCATAGCAGCACATTGAAGGCATGACTCCTTAACTTTGAAGCACACTTCTGAGCAGAGGTCAACTGATACTTTTAGCAAGACAAATGCACCACACCATTATAATAATAAACATGATGAGAATTTGGCACAAAATGCTATGATCTGAGAACTAAGTTCCATTAAGATAGACAAAAAAGCCAGGAAAAGGAGAGAAAAAAAAATTAACTCTAGCAAGGGAGTGGACTTCAAGGCAGCTCTTAAGTAAATATTTTTATCAATTTTTTAAAAAGTCTTCTGTGAGGTTTCTAAAGAAAAAAATCCTGAACCCAACCCCCAAAAATTCTTGAGAGAAAAAACTCAACACAGCAAGAAGAGATCATGCACAACTCTCAAATATTTTTGCAGATTCTCCATTTGCTAAAGCTTATTATTGTTTTTTTTAAGGCTATGACTGCTCCCACATTCCTGTCTCAGAATCTACTAAAGCTGTGCTGTTGGCAAGTATTGCTACATTACTTTTAAATGACATTTAGTCCTTTTGCTCTTGGTACTCATGAACAGGGATTCAAAATTAAAGGGAACTGCCCTCAGAGATTGCAAAAACAATGGAGACCAAAACGAAAAAAAATTCAAACATTTGCATTCTATCTTAAGATAAATTCTGAAGTCCAATTTTATCACCAGTTTGCTGTTCTCACTAAATACTTAATAATAAATGAATAGAGTTTCCAAACTGACTGCAGAAAATCTATCCTTGATATCTACAGATTGTTTATTTTAATTAGATGCTAATATATGACCACTGTTTTCTTCTGATTATAAAAAAGAGGTAAAGACGTATTTTTTCTCCTCTTGTTCCAGCTATTAAAATTTGTGAGAGACAAAGGGATGGATGTTGACCACTTGCCTCCTTGGTGCAACATTCATTACCCCAGTGGGTAACAGAGTCACATTGTGACTACAACAGCAATTCAGTGCTGTTAAGCTTCACAGCGAACACTTATGATACTTTCTGATGTAACATCAACCACACCTACACAAAACTATAAAGTGAAAATTCCAAATGAAAGAATGAAGCTGGTCTGTAGGTCTGTAAACAAAGTGCTCTGACCAGATTTTGGCAGACCTCTTTACAATGACAGTCTTGTTAGATTGAGTGCCACTGGCTGGGGCAGGTGGAAGCCCTGGTGCTGAGAGCTGTTGTGGTGCAGGGAAGGAGCCTTCAGATCAAGGACCCTCCCAAACCCCCAGGGCTCCTCCTGGCAGCGAGTGCAGATGGCCAGTTCAGCCAGTGGTCAGGGGGATGGAGGAGAGCTGCAGCACAGCAGCACACACACACACACACACCCTGGAGGTGGAGGTGAGTGTTAACAAAGAGACACCCACCTTGGTCTCAGAGGGAGCAGGTGGCATTTACCAGCCCTGAGCCATCACTACTTTCAGAAGACTCCCAAACCTCCCATTAACAGCACACGGTGAAGATTAGTCCTGCAAAAACAAACTTGATCTCCTGATACCTGGAATGGCATGATGTAACAGAATTGGCAGCCATTCCAGGCCAAAGGGCAAGATTTCTTTCCCAAACTCCTGCAATCTTTTTTGATCTTTCCATAGAAATGATGCAGAGATAGCAACACTGTTTTGACTGCAAATGCTTCATGTAAAAATAAGCTCCTAATGACTTCAGACCGAAGGCAAATTTGCCAGTCAGCAAAACATTTAAGTACATGCTTAGTTTGAGAGGTTTTGATATCTACTGTATGCAATTATTCTCTTGGATGACAGATGCAGGCTAGGTTTTGTAAGGCTGAGATATTTTACAAATCATCTCACTTATCCTGCCATCCTTTGACCTAAAGAGGTGCTCACTGTGTTGACTATAGTGAGGTACAAGACAATTGCCTTATATGTTTAACTGGCAGATGAGAGAGCTCATGCTTGAAAAATTCTACCCTTAGTGGCAGACCAGTAACTCAGTGAGACAAATTCATCACAGCCACATTCATTATATGAACTTAAAGACTGCCAGCAAGACACAGGCCAAGAGCTTTTACTTCAAAGTAATTTTACTTCTTAACACCAAGGCAAACAAAATGCATCTTACAGTTTACTTTCCTAGCTACCACCATCCAACACAACCTGGTTTTATCAATTTAGGCAACAATGTAAAATATTTTAATCCTTCTGACAACTCCTTCACTTTAAAATAGCTGGCAGCAGGAAGACAGTTATTCACTGATTTACATCAGTGTCAAAGCTTCCACCAATACAAAACCAGAGCACAGCAAAGTGAACCTAACTCACTGGATCATCACAGAGACAATCCATTTTAAAATGAGCTTGGAAGATGAAAACACACCAACTGTAAGGAATACTGTCAAGTGTCAGTCCTGGTTTATCAGTCCAGAAATTGTTTTGAACATATAAGTTTATAACAGTAAGTTAAATTCTGGGTTTGTTGCATTTTATGACAAAGGAATTTGCCTAAAAATGGGAGATGCTCGTATATTTGTATTTACGCAACTCCATATTCATAGAAGTCTATTCAAATGAAAGTCTATTCAAATGAAAGGGAAAAAAATCCAGAAATCCAGTTTCAGGAAGCTTTTTTTCCACCTGTACCTAATCAAAAGTTCAGAAGTGTTGAGTATTTGGAAAAGGTTATCTGCCTAAGAGAAAACTTGATCATTACATTAGAAAAAGAAAACTGCCCATTTTGGAAACTATGATATCTGGGGGTTTTTTTCTGCTTTAATGTTTTAGCTAGTACAAAAATATTTCCCGTTCCTCTAAGACCAGATGGCTTTAACCTTGTGGACTGTAGCGGGGAAGTTGAAACAGAACTGGAAACACAGGGTTTTCATTCTCATTAAATGGTAATAGTTTAAAAATTTAGTTTCAGTTCATGAGACCCATAATAAAACATTCAAAATGTGTTACAGCAGGAGGCTGTGCTCGCTTGGGGAAAAAGACAAAAAAAAAAAGTTTACCAGAATGTCTCATCTGCCTTTTCACCCGGCAAATTCAGGATTTCTCAAACGTTAATGACATCGGCCCAGTGTCTCCATGTAGGGAACTCTAAACCAGAAATTTCTGGCTTCCAGACTCACCTGAAAAGACATTCTAGTAGACCTTGTCAATTTAAGATCTGCATCTTTGAATTGTCAGAAAATAATCAAATTTTGTAAGTTTTGCCACACCAAGTCCAAGAGGTTTTTGTCATGGAATTATTTTATATAAATTGTTCTGTCTTCTTATAGTGCCACCCAAAGGATACTGAAAACCTTCTCTAGAAAATTAAGCCATCCTAGGTGTTACAACTGACTCAGAGCATAGCAATCAATGCAATCAGTACAATCAACACAATGCTTGGCTTCACCATCTGTTCTCAGGCAAGGAAAAAGGCTAACCTAACAATCTATGGATTATCATTGAATTCTTTTCTTCACTGGATGAAGGAATAACTTCTTTGGAAGGTAGTAACACTTTTGAAATGCTAGCAGAGCCTGGTGAGATTTGAGATGACATTTCAATTTCTTCTGATTATGTCTGTATACACGAAATCTCCATCACAGACAGACTGGCATTCACAGACTGCCTGTGAATCTGTATACAGAGGCAGATTGCTCCTGCACTACTGCTTACATTTGTTACACAAAAAACCCAAAAGCCAAACATTTGAAAGTGCTGTGTCAAGACACCTGAAAAATCAAATGCCTAAGTATTCTCATAGTACATAAGTTAGGAGAAAGCAGAAGAAACTTCTTTGCTGCATGCTCCATAGCTTGAATTCAAACACAAGGGAAGACAATGTATGAAGCCATACTCTACATGGACAGATATGACACTGTACTGTGGAGTTCAGATACTTTCCCCTGAAACACCTCACAAGAATAAGCATCTGGCATGCTTCTTCTGTTATCATAGAATCATAAACTGGTTTGGGTTGTAAGGAATCTTAAAGATCATCTATTTCCAACCCATGGGAGGGAATACCTTCCACTAGACCAGATTGCCACACCTAACCTGGCTGTGAGCATTTTCAGGGATGGGACATCCACAGCTTCTCCAAGCCAGCTTCTCTGACCAAGTGTTTCAGAGCCTCCCCACCCTTAAAGGATTTCTTCCCAATATCTGATTTAAACCTTTTCAGTTTAAATCCATTTCCCCTTGTCCTGTAACCATTATGCTTCTATTATATCATCCTGCCAATTGAGGAAGAGACTATATCAATAAAATAATAAGATCCCCATTTTGGAGAATATAATGGTGTTATTTTGTGGTTTGAAAAGATGCAGACAACCAAATCCCAGGGAAGACAAAATGTGGTCCAAGACCTTTTCTTATATAGTCTATATAACAGGCACTATCCTCAAGAGTTGATACCTGCCACCAGAGTAAACTTGCTAAATTTACAGCAAGAATACAACACAATCCATGTCCTTCTCCAGCTCTGCATTCATCCAATGGCTATGATTCAGCTGCTGGCTACACTGCCAACCAACATCCATAGATGCAGAGCCTACCACCTCTCCAACACACCCATCACAGCCCTCCAGCAGCAGCTGATGTAAATCCCAGGCTGTGTTGTTCCCCCAGCAGCACAGCAGCAGCCCAGCCTGCCAACCCAGTCAATCTGCACAACTGCACGTGGGTGAACAACCAAACTGCCCCAGCAGCCTCAGCATCCAATAAACCCCAGCCAGCCCACGTGGCCCCACCCTGCCCAGGCACCCACAAATCCACCCTCCTGTCTACTCCTGGACATCTGGAGCCACATTAGTCCACCAAAAAGAAGAAGCAGGAAGAAGCAATAAAAAAGCTTCTCCGTCATACCTGCCTCCCCTGAGCCAGAAAGTGTGTTAGTTAAATTGAAATCACTGTATCAATCTCTGTCCAGTCACACTCTTGCCACGTTGGGATGGGTTTATATCAGTTTAGCTTCTGCCAGATTGGAGGAAAAGATAAAATTTTAAACCAATTTGTAATTAACCCAGATACCTGATCTGACAGTCATCTCTCTCTGTGGAGCTGTGATATTAATACAGCCTTGAGTCTGTCCTGTCAAATTTCATTAAGTTCCATGGAATTTCAGAGGAAGAAACGTGTCAACAAACTGTGAAATGCTGTACAAAGGGAAGACTACACTTCGCAGGACCTTGCATCCTACAGGAAAATAAAAACATAAACACCACAGCCTTTGCAACAGACAGAGTTAATAACATGCCCTGTTATGTTTAAAAGAAACCAAGCATGCAATATAGTACATGCTCACTACGTGATTCAGAAGGCATGAAGATTACAGGAGGTTCTTTTTAACAGTGCAGACAACTTACATGATTTTTAGCTCACTGCTTTTCTCCCTATTTCATGCTTTAAGCTCATTAATGCTTTTACTCATGAAAAAGCCAAAGAATTTCATTCTTTCCATATCTCTGAACTTATTTCTTATCACCACTAGAAAAGAGACAAAACACAAACCCCATCCCCATTGCACGAGAGCTCTCTTTAAGGCTGGTTTTAATTTCATTTTTTCCTTCTCCTTCAGGATTAAAGATCAGGAAAGCAGGGGAAAAAAAAAAAAGCTGAAGCATTTAAGGCATTTTCACTTCCTTTCAGAAATCAATCCATCTCCTGTAGTCAGCAGTGCATACCTCCATTAACTCTCCTCCTCAGGGAGCACTCTAACTAAAAAAAAATAAAAGTGTATAAAAATAAGAGAATAAAAATACTTCCAGAAAAAAACAAACAAGCAAAAAACCCAAACCAAAAACCATACCAACCAACAATTTTTTCATTGAACTTTGGATTTAAAAGATGAGCTTTAGTACACGTTGTACCAAAGACAGCATAGTGATTGAACTGAATAAAGACATTATCCTGAAAAAAACGGTCACACTGGGGTTTGAAAAGCTTCAATATACCAAACTATAAAGACTTTCTGATAACTTTAATCTGAAAATATTACTTAAAATACATAATCCACACCATGTGTGCATATCATGATTGAACTTGGCTTTAGACAGTGAGAACATGACACTGTCACAAAGTATGCTGCTCTTCTAATAAAAGCAGAGAATTAAATCTCCATAGACTGTTTCTAGTTTTGTTTTTGCAAATTATACAAGAACAGAAGGCCATATGCATTCTCGCACTAAGGAGAAAAGAAAAAAACCTTTTTTTTTCTGAGAGAACGGAACTTAATAGAAAACATATTATTTGAATCAACAGCTTCACTAGCTCCATGTCACAAGAGAACCTTAACCATTTATACTTCTGCAAATAGGCACACTCACACAGGGAGTTATTGACTATAATAGCCTTAAATTAGGTTTGAAAGGCTTATACCATAAAAGTCAGTACCATTCAAGTCACAGGCTGTATCAGCATCCTCAGCAGACACATCTAAGGGAAAGGCAGGAGAGAGGTATTTGCTACCAAGGCAGTGAGGGCTATCACTGAGCAGGCATGCTGGGAGCGAATTTATGCCACACTTGTCAGAATTCACTTTCCTAAAGAGCTGTGAAAACAATGAAAGAGGCTTCAACCTTTTCAGTAAAAAAGATCTTGTGGAAACCAGTGCCACACTATCGGCCTGCTTTGACAGCAGAAGTGCTGCCAGAGCTCTCCTGGCAATGGGAAAGCAGAGATTCAGCCACCAGTAGTGAGCACTGGCTGTTAAGAAATCCCCCAAATGTGTCCCAGCAGTGAGCAGAGGCTGAGCCTGCAGGAGGTACACCCAGGCACAGCTTTGCTGCTGCCCACTGCACACTCACACCCCCACAGGTGCCCACTGACCCTTGCAGAGACTGTACTAACAGACCCTGAAACATCTCTACACTTCTGCTTTGCTTTATTCAACAGGAACAAAACCACTCTGAAGTGACAGGGTTCACCTGTAGTAGCTGTCTCCATGTCAAACTTGTGGTGCTGGCAGCAGCATCAACAGAAGCCGCCTACACTGCCTGGCTTCAGGTTCAGGAACCAAACTCTGACCCTCTTCAGCATCACTGACAAAACTGTTCCTCAAAGCAGAATCTTTTCTGCTCTCATCTTCTTTATGCATGATGCTAGACCTGCTAAAGTTTAGTTCTTATTAGCTTGTCAGGACAGGATCTTCTGAAACCAAAGAAAGTCAGATTTCTACTACCAGATCCATTTTTCATCCAAAACATTCTATATTTTTAGAATGCATGGCCAATTAGAATTTTTTTCCTCTGTTTTAGAAACCAAAGAAATACAAGAATAACAGCAACCACCTGGAGAGAGAAGGAAGGGAAAAAAAGCTTCACTTGACTCCAAACCAACCATTTGCTTTTCTAATCAAAGTGAAACCTAACCTTTATATTGTGCTGCCCATACACAGTGACTTTTATTCTACACATTGGCGGTGTCCCCGTTCACAGATACTTGCTCTAAGAAAGTGAAAATGGAACCAAATATTGCAAAATAACTGGATGACAAGTGTTGTTATTTAAAAAGGAATTATTTTATACACTACACTGGACACCTTGGAGAACCCCATTATTTTAGAGAATTCCTTAGTGTCCATTCCAGCCTCAGGAAGCTACACACAGCTCATCTCAAAGTCCTACAGAGAAGAAAAACAGACAACTGTAAAGGAGCTATTGCAGCGCTGGGGATCATGAACTTCAATTCATCTCTAACTCCACCATGTGGGATTGTCCCACCATGTAACACAACACAAACAGAGGAGTTTAAACCTCTACTTGCTTCCCTTGACTTGGTCCCATATCTGCCTCTGGATCACAAAGAGCAGCTAACAGCAATGGATGTTTACACACAAAACACAGGAGGTGTAGCTCACAAGAAGAGACATGCAGCAGCAATAGGGCACAAAAAATCTCCTTTCCAAAAGAGATTACTCAGATTAAAAAAATTAAAGAAGGCAAAAACAGAGAAAGAGAATTTAAAAAAGAAGATAACAGTATTGGTGGGGAAATGGTAATAGGAAGTATTGGACTGACAAAACTTAAATATTGCTTAAAAATTTACTAACCTTATAGCACAAGTAGAAGCAAAAACACTGAATTCAAGTGGAAGATGTTCAGCTTAGTTTGTTCTTAGAGCTAATTTGCAAGTTAAGACTGGACTGATTGCCTTTATTTGTTTCTGAGAACCAAAGCGAGACTTTTAGAGAAATGAGAATCAGGAACTGGTATCAGAAAAGGGAAGATAAAAAATTAGTTTGTTTGAATGAGGCTGGAAAAACCAGAGGCAACAGCCTTCTGCATGTAGGCCAGTGGATCTGAACAGCAACCAAAATCTTGCATATTGACATTCTGAGGGATCTCTGCATCTTCTTACCTATTGGCGTACTATGAGCTGACTTTCAAGGTCACAAATGACAACTCAGATCCACAATCTACTGGGAAGAACACACTGGCGCATTAAGTACTAGCAAACACAAGAAATGCACATCTCTGAGTCCATGCTTCTGAAAACCTCTGTCCCAAGATGGAAATTTTGCAAGAGGAAGTCAGCTTTCAGCGAGATGTCCATGTATTGCCACCTTACAATGACTTATAACTGTCATTTATGATTTCAGAAATATCAATTTTCATGGTTACCCTGACAAAAGACATGAACTGACAAGAGAATGGTAAGTGCAAACCATCTTTCTTTCACATAGTTCACTTCTACAAAAATGCTCACTACTTCAATGTCACTTGTTCCAGAATTCCTTCCCCATGTATTTACCACTTCTAAATTTTGAAAGCAGCATTACTCAAATTGTTAACTCCTGTCTGATAGAGAATTATTCCCTTATTTCCTCACATATTAAGTAACGAAGAACAAAAGGTAAGCTCAACTCACCATGAAGCAACATACCCACTACCTTCACATTCCTCTCTCAGAAAAATAGTTACACACCTGGATTTAAATCCTATTCCTTCACCTGTACCTTTGCTATACAGCCTTCCATATGGGAAGAAAGCATACAGGCATAACATATTTGCACGGAGAAGACACCTTGAGGAAAATCACCTGCATCTTGCTGAGCTCCTTCTTTCCACAGCTACTGACTTATTGCTGGGAAAAATGTAATGTCTATAAATGGACATATTAACCTCTATAAACAGACATCATGCTTGGCATAGGGAACTGCTGGAACTTCAGGTAGAGAAAAACCTTCCTTTTCTTTAAATCAGCCAAATGCAAGGTAATTAATGGGACAGAAATCCTGTAAGACACTGGAAGGCACAGGAAGGAAAAAAAGAGGAGAAAAATGACAAGAAAAGAGTGGAAACCTCCGGCAGATTGCAAGGGACACTACATTACCAACATGCAACCTGAGAGAAGATGAAGATACAGAATCTTATCTTTCCTAAGATACGGAATCAAGTTGGGCTGAGAGTGTGAGACATGCTGAATATCCCACTAGAGACAAGTGAAAAAAGTAGATGAAACTTTGGAGAATGCAAAGGCACACTGGTGTAAAGCAAAGAATAAAAAAGAGAAAGAGAACTTACAAAAAGAAGATGAAAATCCATGTGAGACCACATGAAATTAATTGAAATTCATCTAGAAAGAAAAACATTTATTATTTCCCCAAGAGATTAATATCTGTTTCTCTTGATACAAGTTCACATGCAAAGACTATTTATTATTGTTCCCTAAAAATTTCAGCAAAGTACAAGTATTTTCAAGTCTAAAATATCCATGGGAAATATATCTTCTTGACAGCTAAAATCAACCAAATCACAAAGTTTCAAATATCATAACATGACGAAAAACAACAGCATGAAGTGACACAGGTATTTTTTTCCATCGCTTACATTCTACCGTCAAAGCCATGTAAAATGACTGAAAAACATTCTTTTAAAAACAAGAGAGTTAAGAATTTTGTGGGCCCCACAGGGATTCCCAGCAACTCAGCTGTTTGTGGAATGCAGCTGCCCTGGGAGGCTTTGTCTCTTCACCGAGCAGAAGCAAAGGGCAGAAGCATCAGATACAAACAGTCCACAGATAATGTCACCAGCAATAAGATCAATTAGAAAATTGTCTTCTGAAAGAAGTATTGTGCCATTAACTTAAATTAGTCTGTATGTTATCATATGCTGAAGAGTGGAAAATTTCCACACAACTTTAAAACTTAGTCCTTGAAGTCCATTTAGAGCCCTGTAATCTGATTAGGTCCTTGATTAATGAAGAGAAAGGGATGACTTTGAAGGCCTCTAAGGTAGAAATAACTCCCCTGAAGCTGAGAAGGACAGCAGCCCACAGTTAGAGCAAACACTAAAGAGCCCAACTCTAACATACTGCTTTGAAAGAGGCAATAATAGAGATCTTGACTGTAAGGTCAACCACCCTCTTGGTTCCCCCCATCCCAACCATGTGGGCAGCCCAGGAGACAGCAATTATCCATCCAAGTGCAACATCTCTATGAAGAGAACCACTGGTAAGATAAGGAACATGGAGATTTCTAGACACAGGCTCTTCTTTCACATGACTTAGTCTTTAAATTTTGTGTCTGTGCAAGGAGTGTTATTTCAGGCCCAAGTGAGCTTCTCCTTAAGTTAATGGCTACACACACACGAGTAACTTCAAAAAGCATGCCTGAAATTATTGTCAGATCATACTTTCTCTCCCATCTAGTTATGCAAAGCATGAACTCAGATCAAGTTAAGCATGGTACCAGGGAAAACAATTTTAACAGTTAAGACTAAGTGGAGAGAGCAGAAGAGATCAGAAATAGAAAGAGCAAGGTTAAGGAAGGAACAGGAAATTCACACCTCAAGGTGGAATTCCTTCAGCCCTGAGGAATGTCAAGAGGTGTGGATCAAACTCCCCGTAATCATACTTTGTAGAGACAGGTAAAGTACTTATTTTTTTCCTGAGCAGCCCAGGATGCTTAAACAGTGTCTTCCTTCATCCTCTTCCACAGATGCTTGGGCAAGATAAAACAGGTGGCAATCAAGCATTCATAAAATGAGAGAGGAACCTTCCAGAGAAAAACTGGGGCAGGAAGAAAAGTCATTTCACATTACAACCCACAAAGAGAAGAAGGCAAGGTAAAGAAGAGAAGAAGGTAAATTAATACCGTCTTTCCTCCTCAGCATAGGGCAAGATGTGACTAATAAGATAACTGCCCAGTTATCAAATTTTTCCTGTTCAAAATTGTAACAAATATGTTCTGTGCCTCACTGAGCTCTCCTAATAAACACACACCCATTTCATCAGAATATGGATAAATCATCTAAGCAAAGTTTCTGCCTTGGTGTAATACGCTAATTTGCAATGATTAGAGAAACGTACATATTGCTGCCATCTTCCAAGCACTGCACAAATAATAACCAGCTGATCAGTGAACACTGCACTTGGGACTGTTAACACAGGATTAATGTGTTTGTAGGTTTGTATGTGGCTAATGTTTTGGGTCAGCATTTAATTTATGTGCTCGATTTCACCTTCCAAGAAAGGTCGCTCCCTTAAGGCAGGTCATCTGTCTGCCTGCAAGGGAAGGGTGAGAACCAGGAAGCAGTGGCTGACTCAGTGCCAGACCCTGCCTGACAGTGGAAAAATCAGCTTCAGAAAAGCCCTGGAATGGTCCCAAAACTTCCCCACCTCCTGAGCCAAGTGAAGAGAGGGAGAGAAAACTTTACAACTTAGGCAGAGTAAGGCCGGAGGTGGCTGACATTTCAAACAATAGCATACTAAACTGGAAAAGTAAACCTTGGGACACAAAGCAGATCTGAAGCAACTCTGTGATGCAGCACCTTGCAAGCGCTCAGAGGAAGAGTAGGCATGGGCAGGAGAGCACCCAAATGTTTCTTGAGCCATTCATCACCCCATATGTTCAGGTTGTCAGAGCCAAAGAAACCTGGCACCACCTCAGCAAATGTACCTGATTTGTTATCATTTTGAAAACCTGATAATTTCTCTGATAAGATCCCAAAAGTTAAGAGATGCATGCAGAGCAGCACTATCTCTCTACTGGTAAACAGCTCCTGTCATTACATTCCTATGAGCACATCTACAGCCTGAGGGGGACGATCCATGAGCAACCAGTCTTAAACCACAATGAAACCATGATAATAAACCTCTAGATTGACTACGTGCACAGCAAATCAAGATTTTTCTTTGTAATCCCATTAACTGAGAGCTCTCCAGTTAACTTTTCCCAACCTGCCACTGCCATGTCCTCTTTCCAACCACAGTCTGCATACCCATTTCTGAGGTCCAGTCTCAGGCCACTCCATTGCCAAGCAGCTGTTTTGTAACAGCAAGGTAACTGCACAGGATTATTAACAAGATGCAAAATCTTAAATGGTAAAAGCTCCTGCACATTCAACTATCAGAAAAAACCCTCCAGCTTCTGTTCTCGTTATCTCTCATGTAACATACCTGTTAGCAGAGTTTAGCAACCAACAATGGGTACAGTTTAATTTGACTGAGAGATAAGCTAAACAAGTTAGGTGGGATGACTATCACCATGAGGGCCATGTTACTCTTCAGAAAATAACCCCAATGGCAACTAAAGAGACCCAGGCATCTGGGAAATGGTATAACCATTTCC
This sequence comes from Cettia cetti, assembly GCA_013401135.1. Taxonomy (NCBI): domain Eukaryota; kingdom Metazoa; phylum Chordata; class Aves; order Passeriformes; family Sylviidae; genus Cettia; species Cettia cetti. The sequence goes on from VZUI01061066.1 coordinate 77,112, forward strand.
CCATTCTGTTTTCATTTCCAGGCTGAGATGCTCTGTGTTGCACATGCTGGGGAAGAGAGGGACAGTCTTGCTTGGATCATCTGTCTCCCAGCTTGCCTTCCTCCAGCCCAGGAGCACAGCTGCTTGCCAAGGGAACCTACACTCTCAACAGCACAACTCTGCTGCATGAGAACGTAGGCAGCCTCGACCCACACTCCTGAAAAGAAGAATCTGATTACAAGTAGCAGTTGCTCTTCCAGGCCACCTTTGCTTCTGCAGGAAAAGCAACGCTCTGGCAGTATGGAAGCTCCCAAAAGCTGACAGCCACTACATTCTTACAGCGTGGCTTCATTTACATCCCTGAAGAAGTTAGCTCCCAAATCAATAATGACTTCACAACAGCGTGAAATGTGATAAGGTAACTGTGTTTTTTAAGAAAAATTAGTATTCTGACAATGTGCCAGAGTTTGGCTTTGCTAACACAGATGCTCCACGGCAAACACATCTAGGAAGGGGTGAATAAATGACTGCTATTCTTCTGTAACTTGTGTTAAGAGTTTGCACTGTTAAACTGCGATGGCAGAAGCTGCATTTGTTTATCAGTCAGTGTTATAAGTACAGTTTTTGATGCTCCTCTCCCTATTTTGCCCTATCAGTTCTGCTAATAGAATTCCCCATGAATGAATGTCAATACCAGAGATTCTCCTAACAGAGATTATTTCCATACCCATGAATACATGGACAGTTATATAACCACCCAGGCTGCAACAATGCAGTGAGAGCTATGGAAATTCTTTCAGTTAGAGACTTGATGTGTGCACAGTTCAGACACCTCACCACCACTAGGCAGGCAAGGTGGCAGTGAAAAACTCACTGCTTGGCCACAATGCATGGGAAACAGCAGGAACACAAACCAGGATGAAAGACTTGACAGACCTGTGAATGTAAATAAGCATGGCTGTAAAGAAGTGACAGCCCTACACAAGTACTGCTGTTATTTAGATGTTAAACACAGCTCCTTGTAAAACTGCATGCAACTATCAATATTCCTAGCAATGTAGATTATATAAATACTTAGAAACAAAGACCAGGCCTCACTGAAAACTCTCCAAATGTCTTTGGGTTAAAAAATACTGCAGCCCTTTGTGCTGCAAGGTTCGGTTCACATTTAACACTCCAGGATATCATATATCAAAGAGAGCTTCCTCTTTCAAAGAGCTGAGTGCCTTTCTTAGAAAGCTACCAGAACTTCTTTCCTTCTTTTTTTGGCAGTCTCATGTAACCAAACTTATCATATGCAGACATTAGGCAACAGAGATAACACTCCATAACTCTCCATATAGTGGAACAGGTCCTGGAAAAAAATACCTAGTGCAACTGGTTGAAACAGGGCTGGAACTGTCAAAAGTTTCACTTTCAGGCTATGATCACAGCTGATCCAACAAATTCAAATCCAACTCCTTTGTGCAGAGCATCAATTATTCGATTACAAAAGTCAGCATATCTCAGTCACCTCTTATCTGCAGCTCACTCTTTAACTGCACTCTTACGTAAGGCGACAGCTTTCACAGTGACTCGCCAGGTTTCACACGCTATGGAAGAGCCTTTTCCGGAGGCCCCAGCAATACAGCACCATGCTCCAGTATTCCATGCTGAATTCCCACGTTCCAAGGCGCTGTCTGGACACCTCTGCCAGGAATCCCCACACAGCAGGGTGGTCACAGTGCAACACCGATGTTGCCAAGGCGGTGTTTCTTCACAGGATATGATCAAGGGATGCTCAAGGGAGTCCTCGGGGAAGGCACATCCTCCTCACCACAGCCTCACAGTGTGACCTCTCTGCGAGCCACAAGATAAGGAGCCCACTGCACAGAGCCCCACTCCTTGGGTAAGGGAGCCAGCTAGGAAGGCGTTGCACTCTCCAGGGACTGCTCCTCACGGAGAGGAGAAGCCCCCTGCGAGGTCTGCTGCACATCCCCTCTGCGTGTCCCTGAGCATTCCCAGCCTGGCAGCATTTGCACTGACACCTTGAGCATCACCTCCCCAGCCACCGACTCAGCTTCCTCCCTCTCCTGCTGCAGAGGATTTAGCAACTCTTTTTGATGTTAGGCTGACTTGGGCAGGGCAGGCGGCTTGGAGACAGGCAGGAGACATCTCTAGATCACATTCTTATGTTCACTGCTATGAATCTGTGCTGCCTGTAGGACCCAAACTCCCTGCTTCAGCTTTGGTTTGTTTTGTTTGTTTTTTTTTTTTTTTGTTTTTTTTTTTATTTGGGTTGAATATAACAATGTTCTACTATTCAATTTAGTCCCTGTAGTGGTGCATTACTATTAAACTACAGAAGGAAAACCCAGTCACTCCTACAGTTTTATACACGACCTTGTTAACTGCGTGAAGTCAGTAGAACCTAAATTAGATTTTCTTTCTACCCAATAGAAAGCAGTGGTGCCTCAGGTGAACCTGTGCATCTACCTTAGAGGAAGACAAGGGCACTGGAAAAAATATTCTATCATGAACAATGTGAATGTGAGCCTGAGCCAGGTCAGCCTTCCTTTCAAAGACACAGAATCTTGCTTGCTAAATTTAATGTTTGTGGACAATTTTGCATATGGAGCCTCTTAGTATTAACAGCTGACCACTTGTTTTCATTAAAGGACAATTTGCTGGAAAGCATGGAATTGTTCTGTTCAATTTCCCAAATTACAGTTTTCTGTCTTTAAAAGATGCTGAAGATAAAGACAGGAGTGCTGCTTTCTGCCAATAAAATACTATCATCAGTTGCATAAACTGGGCTTCAGTTTAACTCCTTTGGTCTGCAATGTCAGTATCAAGGCAGAAAAATCTTTGGTTAAATGCTACTTTGAAAATACTTAAAGAGCAGCTATTTCTAACCATTTAGCAAGAATTCATTTTCAAGACAACTCAAAAAACTTCCTGTCATTTTTAATCTGGGGTAAAAAAAAAAAAAACACCAAACACCAACTACTTTTCTTTCAAGTTTTGTAGAAAAAAATGCATGAGTAATATCCATGCCCAAAAGGCTTTGCAGTAACACTAGCTTCGGTTACTAAATTAAACTGGATAAGATTCTTCTGAATAGCTTCATATATTTTTGCCTCAGCCTTTCTAAGTTTTTTACTGATGCCAGCAATGACTGATTAATCTTACAAACTGCAAGTAACCTGCTTTTGTTTTCAAATTATGCCATTTCTTTGGGTGAGAAACTCCAGTTTATCTAAAGAAAAGTCTGAAGTGGTTGGCCAAATGAGACACTATAATATTCATATCACCCAGTAAATCTCAAAGCTTAGTTGTTCAGATAATTTACAAAAGTGTGTTGCATGCCTACAGCTGTCAGCAGCATTGGCACACTCCAGGTGAGTGCCCATGAATCAGAGATCCAATAATTGTATGAAAAAGAAACCACATAACCAGTTTTTGAAAGAAGAAAAATCTAATAAATACCTGCATGTTCTCTCATGCCAGAGCATAATCCACAGTATTAAGTGGAGGACTTATCTGAAACACAATTAAATACAGCTGAGAGGAGAAACCCTTAACTTAAAAACTATGGGAGGTTTGCATATGGTGTTATTGCACCCTGACCATCACATTTTCTCAACAATTTCTTACCTTTTATAACACAATAGAAGAACTAAAACATTAGCATTTTCAGTTACATACAGTTTTCATATCACAGGTGTCCTGTTACATGATTCCTATGAAATCACTCCACGTTCACTAACAATTCAGTGGAGCTCAAAGAGTCACACTTTGTGTGGACTTAAAGAGCAGAAAAGAATGCACTGATCAAGTGCAAGTTCTGCTGGTGTCCCTCTAATAACACAGCACTATCTGGTAGTCAAGCTGGACAAGGGCAGTCCAGCCATGGAGGGGATGAAAGCCAGCCTAGAAGGTCAGATAGAAACAAAACAAAACAGAACAAAAAATTACCTTGAGGAGCTGAATCAATCTATTCAATAGAAAAACAAGGAAGGAGGTGGGCAGCAGTTGGAATAGCACAGGCTCCTTAAGATGAGAGAGATGAAAGCAGGTTTGTCTCACTGAGGGAAAGATGGTGAGACATAAAGGAGAATCTTGCAGCAGGGTGACCTTGAGGGAGCCTGAAGCAGCGAGAGTAAAAGAGATTTGGAGATGGGGTTGTGTCGCCAGGGCAAGTGAATGAGTCAGAGAAACAAAAAGGATAAGTCATCTCAGGGTCTGGGTAAGGATGGAAGAGGAGAGGGTTGTAGGAGGAAGAAAATGGCAAACAGGATGATATGGGAGGAACACAATCATGTTGCAGAATTCAAACTTTGAAAAATTCTTTTCTAGTAAGTACTGGTCACTAATATATGAATATCTAAAAGATCTTTTTGTCAATCTTCCCTTTAGCTCAAATATTTCAGTTCTCTCATCTCACGTGAATCTACAAAATGCCATAATGAATGCAAGAAGGCAGTAATTATCCTCTACTGAATTTTAAAATGCATAAAATTGGTAGCAAAGGTTTATTACTTTTTCATCCGTGAAAAGAAATGTGCATGCTTCATGCACTGCTTCTCAGCAACTTGAGAGCAGTGAACTTATTCCAGTTAAATACCTCAGTGTCATTCACTTGAAAACTGGCTCTTAGCTCAGCAATAATTTTTTGAAAATGCACTGTGTAATATTGTCATGAATTGTACCAAAGAGAACTTTTTTCTTTTTAACTCCAAAACAAAGCACAGGAGAGAAACCTACAAATCTGGGAGCTCTGGTTATGAGTTGTTAATGCTCAAAATATTAATAAGGACATCTGTAAAGTAAATCTCAGCTCTGAAGAGCTAGGTAAATGTTTGGTTCATGAAATCAGGGCTTTAAAAGTAAGAGCTGAAAAAACATGTATTTAAGATTCTATAATGGTGCATATTTGTGTTTCATTTACAAATGTGATTAATGGCTTAATACCTACTCTTCAATTAAAATCAGAAGCCTTAACTCAGAATTACTTCTGATCTTGCATAAAGAACCCAAAGGAGGGGCAAAGTGCCCCTTTGCAACATTTAAAAGAACAAGAGCATTAGCCAAACTCTCTTCCCCTGAAATTCAGCTGTCAAAAGCCTCTAAATTTCAGAAATAAAACCAAAACCACCACTAAATTAAAATATGTAATTTTAAACTAGTGAACAGACAGTCAGTTTAGGCACTTTTTAAAATCCTAAAGTGAATGTTTCTATACTCTGGGATGTGATGTGTGGTTTCCACTCATGTATCATTCCTCCTGGGTAATTGCAAGCAGCTGAGTCCCAAAAAATTAGGAGGGTTAAAGTCTCTCCCCCGACAGCAATTACTGGAGCACGTCTATGCCAGGGCTGCTTCTGTAACACTGCTGCAGAGACAGCCAGCAGAATTCCCCTCCTGCCACAGGTTTGCATCATCTTTCATTTACTCTGTAATACATCATCATTCCTACATTAAAAAGAACTCCATAGTAACCAAAAGGAGTTTTTAAAACTTTGAAAAAAACCAAAAAATCATGGTTGGGAGGAAGGGAGAGGATGAGAAGAAAGGAAGCTATGAGATAAAAACACTTGTTCCACTGACATCCACATCAAACAAAATTTCTTCAGGCAGAACAAGGGATGCATTTGTCCCTTGAAAAGCATTCGTTTCAGAGATGCCTGAATCTCTGCTTTCTGTTATGTAAATAATTTCTTTTCTGTTGTCTCTGTAAAGATCATGCAGTCTTGCACACAAGGCTGAGCTGGGCAAACATAGAGCCATTTCTCAGCTAAAGTCATAAATTACTTATTGTTTTAATATACTGGAAAATTGGCAGGAAGCGGGGGAAGGTACGTCAGTTACACAAGACTTTATAACATCACTTATCCTTGCCTTCCATTAGAAAAGCGTTAGTTGCTGTAGCAACTGTCAAACCACACTCTGCTTCTTCTTCCTCCAAGATACAGAACTTCTCCAAAACACTCACACACAACACAGCTCTCCTCCATCCAAAGGACAGGTTTCTGGCACTTTTGCACTGTTTAAAAAGAGGCTCTCCAAGGAGCTGATAAATCCCTCGCAGGCCTTTTACTCCAAAGTATGCTCCTGCAGAATAGAAATCCTTAAGAAAACCTTAAAATTCCTGGGTTTCCCCCATACATCTACACTCTTTTTTTCTTCTTTTCCCCCTTCTTTCTCTACATTATACAGAATGTTAGTCCATTCAGCTTAATTCACCACTACATCTTCCAGCATTAAACAAAAAGCCTGCAAATCTGTCAGATGTCCTTTCCCCTCTCATTCCTTCTATCATCATGTGAGAAAGGCACATGCAATGGGGACCATGTCACAGACATGGCAACATCTCCAGGTCAAGAAATACAATGGCAGAGACAGGTTTCCTAACTAACACCTGAAGAGAAAACCCTTCTCCACAACCACAGCTCCTCAATCATTCCTGGGGCATGCCTGCTCTGTCACTAGGGAGGACAAGTCTTTTCTCACTAGTTGAAATTCTACTCCATGGGACCGAGATTTGAACAGGCTAAAAAAAAAATCTCAAAAAAATTTATAGAGAGCAGAGAAGAAACTATTAGCTTGAAGAGAAAGCTCTGTCATAAACCGGACAAAATCACACACTACTGAAGAAAATCTCAGGAGGAAGTGAAAACATATTCCTCCCCTTTGTGCAGCATGCCAATATTAATGATAAGCAAAGGTCCCTGGAAGTTCTTACATGTTCAAGGACACTACCCAGGGCAGGATGCCTGCAAAACAAAGGGAGGGCTTACCCACCTTCTTACCTCCTTCAATCCTTAGAAGCTCCATCCTATTTTTAACTAGATCGTGATGCTTAAAACAATGTTAATGCCTAAATGTTTTTTGTTTTAGGAACACTTAACACAAGCAAATCTGTTATCACAATGGGATGATTATTTTTAATTGCTATTCTGAAAAGAAACTACCATAGTATTGCACAGATTATCTTCAAGAACACATACAAATTCTGCTCTTCCAAAAGAATTTCTGTCATGGATATACTTACCTTTTCCAGTTTTATAATGGTTCTTCTGAAGTGTGTTGCAGAATGGGGGATTCATGGTTCCATATAACATTATTTTTGGTTCCTGTAGCAAGATCTGAACTACCCAACCACTTCACCCTGTAGTTCATTTCTTCAGCACCACAAGCATCACTTTCATTGCTTTCTGCCCACTTGTTTCTAACACTTGTTTCTCTGACAGGGCAAAAATGAACCAAAAATGTACAATGCACTTGTGCTGCCTACAGCAGCAGAAAGCACTGAGGCAGCTATGGGAGAAGGCATTTGCTTGTGTGTCCATACAAAGTTAATTGCAAAGTAATATGCACAAGCACACCCAGGACCCAGCTTTCTGTGAGTTTACAGTGCAAACAGCTGCATACTGGCCCAGCTACACATTATAAACAAGGTCACTTGACTCCTGGGAGCAGTGAGACACCACCACTGGTTTGAGCCACAAACCAGCCTGTTCCCCCAGCAAACAGCAATCACTCCCTGCAGTTAAGGCAGGAGCACTGAGGGATGTTTGTACTCGTACCCAGCTCTGCCCACCATCAGCAGTCACCAAATAGGTATTGGTGGCTGCTCTTCCTAGCAAAAAACTTGCAAACCAGCCAATGTATTTCTGCATTTAAGAGATTGTTGGACTGTTCCCACATCCCTGTCCTTCTAGTCTCTCTCTTTTGTATCTTGTGTTCGATCAGGAACTCTAAGGAGGTTTTTCTGTGCTCACGCATCCTTTCATGCTTCTACTGCTGCTGCCCTTCTTTTACCATATCCCTAATTTTTATGGTACCTCGAAATTTATCCAGGTTCAGGCACTTACATGACAAGGGCTCAGACTGCTATGCTAATGAAACAACCCTGAAGGAAGTGCAAGATACCATTTCCTTTTTATTACCACTTGGCATCTGTACATCTTGCACAGAATGAAGAAACAGGGCAGCCAGCAGGTCAAGGCTGACATTTTGACTGTCAGGTTTCAGGCTACAACAGAGAACTTCAGAGCAATAAATGAGGGCTGCTGTCATTTGCACTGAATTTCGTAAACCACAACTGTGAGATTTATATCCAAAAAAGGTGTGATGGAGTACAGCCTAATTAACTACAGCATGCTTAAATACAAAGCAGGAACTCCATCCCATTTATTCGCCAGCTAAGATCAGTCAATCTCCAGCTAAGATCAGTCTGGAATCACCCAGGGATCTTCATACTAAACATAGAAAACATCCATGCAGTTCCAAAGCCATACACCTGAACACTTCCCCAGATGTGAAGAGATTGGATTGAAAAGTTACTGACTGTAAAAATTCATCACCACTTCTCAGCTGGCATATCATAGTTCAGCATTTTTTTCTATTATCCCTATACAAAATTGTCCAGATTACACAAATCTCTTCAAATACAACATTTTAAATGTGACAGCCAGCTGACAGAGCCAGCCACTGAGCAAGAGGCAAGTATTTACAATACTTCCTTAAATACTTCCTCAGTTATTTACAGCTTTATGTTACATGTTACATTATGAGCTGTATTACCCATTTTTGCTGCTCCAGCAGCTGCAAAGTTGATCTCACTTTCAGTACCCCACCTACTTATGTGGAACCCTTTTGGTTTAGAATGATAATGGACAAGTAGATCTGCTTCCTCATTATTTTACTAAAAGCTATTGTAAAGGGACACATCTTCAAGCCAAGTTTTTTACTCATATATAAACAAGATGGCAGTTTAAAAGCTGAAACTGTAAAATGTGGAACAGTATGTGTCTAACTTCACTGCAGAGAGAGATTTTAAAATACTTCCTTTTTTTTAGAACTTCTGATTTTTAACTTTAAAACATTATCTCTGCTCGTAAATAATGAAGTGAATCTGTAGTTTAGAACAAGCAAATATTTAATAATATTTTTTTTTAGTTCTGCTCAACCTATAAACCAAAATGGACCTCTTACCCCACATATCCCACTCTTGGAGGTGATTAGACTGCGCCCTTTGGATAAAAAAAAAAAACAAAAAACAAAAAACAAAAAAACAAAAATACCAACCAAACACAACCCCAACAAAAACCCCCAGGGCCTAAGGAGAGAGTAAGAAACTTACACTCATTTCCTAAGACAGGAAGTTTGAGTACATATGGCCTGATAGACGGAGGGGGAAAAAAGCCCTCAAACGTCTGAGCCTAGTAGCTTGGCTACTTCTGAATAAGAACCAGGATGCAGCAAGTTCCTTCTTCCAAAAAAAGCATGATGAGTCACACACTATAGCACAAACCCTTGGGGTTTTTGTTTGGGTTTTCTGGTTTCTTTGGGGGGGGCTGTATTCTTGTTTTTAAGTTTCTAAACAGAAAGTTTTACAGCAATACAGAGGAGTAAACAGCTCCAGGATAGGGCAAGGAAACATAAGAAAGCTTAGACTAGGAGAGATTTTCCCACATAAGCACCTGCAACAGTACCAAAAAAGCAAAGAAAATAAATCTCTTGAGAAAGCAGGATTTTTTTTTCCTTTCATTCTTTGGATTTTCATTCTCTTCATTCATAGGATGAGCTACTGTTCCATAAAGGTGAGGCACTGCAATTACACTAATAGCTTCTATGTCATCTCCCCCAGAGGCAGTTTGCAAACGCTGCCCCTCAAAAAAACCCCAAACCACAAAGGCCCCACTTCCCTTAGCAACACTTTCATAGCAAAGAAAGTAATTTTGCAGATATCAAGTACCATTAGCATATCAAGGTATCACAAATTAAATAAAATAAAATTACGTGCAATATAACAAAGTGCAATATAATCACATTCTAATAATAAAGTCAACATTATGATGTAGTAAACAACCACGAAACTGCAAGATCTTGAATATTTACTGATAAACCACAGAATAGCAATGGTGAAATAAGTCAATACGTTCTTTTTAGAGGAAGGAATCGAGTTCTGACCTATGGTTAGGACATCACTACAATATTAGTTCCTAAAATATCAGTCTTAATCAACAGAGAATTTTCCCAATCAAATTTATTATGCTGCTGTGAGAAGACAGAAGGCTAGCTATAGCTTGTGGACGTACCATGACTTCTGTGTATGGATTTGGCCACATTTCTAACTGCATGTAAAAGCAGAGAAACTCAGGCTACACAACAGGTCAGGTCTAGCCTGCCCAAAAATTTTGTTTGGATTACTTGCCCTTTTGTTTTCTTCTGCTCCATCTTTTGGAAGCTCTGTCCTTTGGAAGCCCATACTCCTCTCCCAAGCACACACCTGGAATAAATCCTCTTACATGACAAAGTGCCAGCTCCCTCCCAATCAAGTTCACAGTGCAAATCTGTTAAGTGCACCACCGGCTCACAAAGCAAAGGCTGTAGGGCTTTTCTAAAATGAAAACACAGCTTAAAAAAGGAAAATCCCTCACTATTTTCTACAGAGCTAAGCTATCAAAATGTTACTCACAAATTCACTGTTGCCTGGTTATCTGAGAGCAGAACTTGATCTATGCACAAAACAACCAGGTAAGCCAAGAAATGAATGACTACAAGCAATCCTGAGATATTCAATTATTACTAGCATTTGATACATGTGAAAAGGAGAAATAAAGATGAAACAACACCATGATTATACTGACATACAATTTACATCAAGCTGTAATGTCAATTGCAATGTCAAGATGTGGACTCCTATGCAGTCTTTGACATGCAGTCAAAGAATGTAAGACAGTCTGAGTTCTGTCCTGCAAATCTTGCAGAGTTCAGAGAGGAAATTACTTTACAAATGCTCTTATTAATCATGATTCCAGCAGGATTAAATTCACTGTGAAACTATGTATGATATATAAGGTCTGTGGGTTTTTACAAGGAATCTCAGAAGGAATACATTGCAAACAAAATTCAGCCGAACCTTACCAGTCAGATGCATCTATATTGATTTATCTTGCCCCTATGCCCACACAGATAAACACCAGAGCATCAGAAAAATAGCTGCTTGTGCGAAATGAGCAGGAGCTTATCTCCAGAAATAATAATACTTTTAAAACTTTAGCACATCTGCTATTTCAATTGTGTATAATTGTCACCCCAAAGACTGACTTACATGTAACATGATTTTTACAAAAAGCATAGTTTTGTTAAACTATGCATGCATATACTTTTATTAACATGCTACATATATATAAAATACATCTGTGAATGTATAAAGTGGCAATATTTTTCTGGACATTCCCTTTTTCCATTGGACTCTTAGCTGCTGTTGGCATGCCCTGCTCTTTCATATTTCAATTGTTGTTAAAGTTGTAGTTACCATCTGAATTACCGTCATGGATCAGGTTAATACAAGTCCAAATGCTTAACAATAATATTAGAATTAATATAAACAGGCTCTGTTGCAAGGAATAACATTTTAGAGCATTTTTCTGCATCTGGATGAAAACATACCATGAGTTTCTATGCAAAGCACACCAATCTTGGAAGCCATGAAGTAGGCTTGTTCAGTCACACATCTTACTGAGCTCCATTTCCTGTCTAAACACCACAAGTTCTGTCAGACAGAGATACCAGCAGAGACAGTGGAGCAGAATCTGGTGTCTCTGTAAACACCCCACCAGCACAGGAACAAGAGGAGCACCAGCAGCTGGACACAGCTGAGCAGACGGGCATGCCAAGGAAGTGTAGGCTGTACTGGCCAGCACAGTTGGCCAAGCTAAGAGTGAGGCAAAGCTGGGTGGAGGGCAGGGAGAAGAAAAGAGTTTAACTTATCATGTCCCCAGCCAACATTATCAACCAGTTCTTGCCTGCTCTGTTCAAAACTGGGTGATTACTATCATTTTAGTTGCATTTTTCCATGCTAGCACAAAATCAGCTCCAAGTGGCTTCTAAGTACCCAGGAAGCAGCAATCCACACAGCAGCTTCCAACACCAGTCATCTTTGATGAAGCAACCCCATTTAATGAAAAGCTATTATGGTTTCAGATTACAACAGGGATTACCTTTGTGAGAAAGGTTCTCTCTTCAGCTATAGCAGATGACCTGAGACGCTATTGCATTTCATAACCAATCCATCACAGCAATGAAAGTATGAACACGTACATACACTCACATAAGAAACCTGGAATCCTCCTAAATTCTCCTCTGTGGAGAGAAGGAGGGGCTTGTCCAGGGTCACCTGGATGGCATCCTGTGCTGCTGTTGTGTCATCTGCAAACCTGCTGAGGGTGCACCCATCCTACTGCCCACGTCATTGATGAAGATGTTAAAGGATGCCAGTCCCACGAGTGTCCTGAGGGACACCATTTGTCACTGGCCTCTACTTGGACCTAGAGCCACTGACCACAATTCTCTATCTGTGTCCATTCAGCCAATTTCTTATTGAGAAATCCAATAAGAAAACCCTTCAAATCCATGTCTCCAAACTAGAGATGAGGATGTTGTGTGGGACCACGTTAAAGCCCTTACAGAAATCTACGTAGATGATATTGGTCAGTTTTCCTTTGTTGACCACCGCTGTCATTTTATCATAGAAGGCCACCAGACTGGTCAGGCGTGCTTTTCCCTTCATGAAGCTGTGCTGGCTGTCTCAGATCATCTCCTTGTCTTGTATGTCCCTTAAGAATGCTTGCATGAGGACCTGCTCCATCATCTTCGCAGTAACAGAAGGAGGCTCACAAGTCTGTAGCTCCCAAGGTCTTCCTTTCTTCCCCCTTTCTAGAAATAGAAGTGATGTTTCCTCTTTTGTAGTCACTAGGGACTTCAGCTGACTGTCAAGACTTTTCAAATGTGGAGAAATATATTCCATCTTCGGAATAATCAATAATTCAAATAAACTATTACCAGAAGAGTAACTTTAAATGATTGGGCTGCACATTCACATTTCCTATTTGTATCCATGTATAAACTTTTAAAAGCTAAACTGGGGGAGTAGGGGGAGGTAGTGGATTTAGAAATAAATAGAAATAAATAAAATAATAGAAACAGAAAATGTCATGCAAAAAAATTATGTTAATAGTGATGCTCCTGCACTGATTAAACTACAAGCAAGTCAATTTTATAAATTCATATTTCTTGAGGACATGTGCTCCTACAATAGTTCTATAAATATGCTTTGTAAAATGTTTATGTGGGCTCAGTGTGCGGACAAATTCACAAATAAATGTGTTAATTCCTTCTTCCTAACGACCAATAACCAGAAGAGGAAAAAGAAGAGATCCCTTTTAAAAGAATAGTCTAGACAGTTCAAAAATAGCCTCTGTGCCCTTGCCAGGTACACAGAAAACTGAAAATGTAGGAACTATGGTGCTTAATAAAACCAGAGTGTTGTTTTGACTGTTTTCCATTCACCCTCAACCTTCTGGATTTCAGAATGGAGATTCACACCCATTCAGTTCCCAGAGAAGGACACTTCATCCCAAGGCTTAACTGAGAAAAGCCATCAGCAGGTTTCCAGACCTTCACACAGTGCAAAATCCTGAACATTAGGAGGTATTGATGATGCAAAGTGCCAAGAGGTTTCAGAAGATCAGATGTCCTCAGAGCCTTAGCTGATCCTTTCCCTATTTGTTCTAATAAAACTTTTTTTGCTTGCTTGCTAGCTTGTGACACATGCTTGGCCTGGGGAAGGAGTTAAAGGTAGCATGGGAAATCACATTCCCTCTGTCCTGTCTTTGCGTTTCAAAAAAAAGTAGCAAAGAAGAGTTGTTTATTCCTCCAAGTCAATGTGCATGTTCTGTGTGCTCAGGATGACATTCCCTCACTGGAGACATGTGGAGTTAGATAACATCAATTTATGTTAAATAATCTTAAAATAGAAACAAATACAGTACTGTTTTAAACTTACTAGATAATCCTTTCTCAGAGTCTGATTCTGCATGTTGTTTCTTGTTTTCTTTCAGTGTGTGGGAGATGATATCTCATGTTTTAGTGGATGTGGTCATTTTCTCTCTGTGGCCAAGTTTATAGATTCTTGCAGGTTCTGTTCCCACATTCGGGGACTCTACATTTCCCTCAAGATCCCGGGTGAGCAAGACTTTGTAAAACTCCATTCTGCAAGTGAGCCTTCACAAACTTGAAGTGACTGAAATTAGAGAGCCCAGGGACAGCAGGAGCTCCTGAAGAAAGGTTTATCACGCAATGATCTGGGATGTTAAAGACTCTAATTTCTAAGCAGAGTGCTAATGCTGCATGCACACACTGTATCAATATAATAAAGTAATGCTGCAACCATCAGATCATATCACAGATTGACCAATTTGAATTGACAGTACTGAATTATAAATTTCTGTGTTTAGCACCAGCAAACTTCAAGTCTGTAAACACTAGTTACACTCTGCTCTTACTAGCTGCTATAAATTTGCTATTAGAAACTAAGTACTGTGGATAGATTAAAGTTGAATTGTTTTTTATTGTCTCCTCACAAAGTTTTGATACTGTCAATATGAAGACAGTTCTGCAGGTCAAAACTGATGAAGTTACCAAGCTGCTAAAGACTGAGCTACCATAACCTGGATCATGCTGCCATAAGCAGCATGTTCTTTAACTGCTCCTTTCCCAGTCTTCCAGCATCTCATAAATTTGTCCAGCAGCTAGTCAACAGAACACACTATACACAAGACAAAAGAGATTGGCCTTGAAAACACCAGTGTAACTAGAAAAAAAGTGAGCCTAAATTTAACAGGTTTTGTGTTCTGCCAACTTTTCCCCTGCCCCCTTCCTTAAGTCCACAGTATGCATCAGCTCTAACTTGTTTCCCAAGGAACACTACCAAAGTCATTGTCAATCTCTAGCCTTAATTTCCCACAGAATGCATGCAAGTCCCAAAACCCCAAAGTATTACAACTGGGAAAAACCAATGCTGGATGGAGTCCAGATCTGATGATACAAAGTACAATTAAAGGCTCAGTAATTTAACAGAAGCTGCCTAACCACATTAAGAAATACCTGACAATGCACACACTTCAAGAGGCATTTTCTGAAGCTTTATAAATACCCTGTTTCTTGTATTTACACTCTCCAAAGAGTTACTGTTAATGGTTCTCATAAAGCACAGCACACACAAAGCTGACAAATTAAATGCTGCAGCCAAAGGTGATTCCTCCCAGCCCTTAGAAGCAACCATGCTTACACTGCTGAACTGATGATGCATTTTGCAACACTGCTTGGAAGAAAAGAAAACCAGCACACTGAGAAAATCTTACTCTTTCTACAACATCCATTTTAAGAGAGTAAAGAAATAACAGTGACTATATATATATTTTTAATGCAAAGATGCTAGTGATTTACTCCACGGGTAATACAACAAAAAAGCAAAAGAAAAGGAAACAATAGAAAATTATTTACCTAGGAAAAGAATTCTTGTTCCTCAGCAGACTATCTAACTTTCTTTAAAAATTACATCTGCCCGAGTTTTGCTCTACCAAGCACAGAAAGTTCATACTTGCTTGCCCTAGCGAGTGGAAGTAATTATTTTCTGAACTGACAAGTCATTAGGAACGTAACTTCATATTTTTAACCAGAAATCTTAAGTATAGACTGAATCCTAACTTTGATCTCAAGTGTCACACCACCATATTTATTTGAATTCCCAATTTGAATCATATTGGGAGACTCAGTACAACCCAATTTTCACAGAGCAAGCTATTGAAATAACCTGAGGTGACAAAACAGGGTAATGCTGAAAGAACTAAAGCAAATCTTTCCGAATCAGTAAGATCCTACACCAGACTTCCAACCTATCCCACAAGAACCAAACTTGCTTAATAATCTGGTACTCATCATTTAAATCTCAGGCTGCAGAAAAAGAATTGTATATATGGAATCAGAGTAAAACTGAAACAAAAGAAAAAAAAAAATTGACCCAGCCATCTGCATGATGATCCTGATCAGTTATTTATTCAGTCAAGCATGCCAGGTAAGCACCCCCAACACTATTGCTACACTTTTGCTCCTAGTTACCAGGGAAATTGCATTTGGGCACCTAGTTCAGAGTCTGTAACAAATGACCTTTTCTGTTTCAAGAGATGAAAATTCTGTGATGAGTATTCCTCCATCTTCCCAACAGGCATGTTAGACTGCAGCAAGCCAGAAGTGGTGATGTCTTTCAGGCAGACCTGAGGTTCATTCACAGCAAGCCCCCTCCCATGAGAGAGGGCACTTCAAAGCCTAAGAGAGGCCTCTCATAGTGTGGAGTTTACACTCAGAATCAGACATCTCTGGTAATTCAGCATCAAAACAACAGCAACAAAAGAAAAAAAAAAAAAGAAAAGGAAAAAAAAAAAGAGTCATTTAAGTGTTTCTGTTCCTGCAGCAGGAATGGCAGGAATGAAGATAAACAGCGATCATGTGCACGGCTCCTTGCATTTCTAGGTCTTCATGTTGGTACTTCACTAAGGGTTTTGTATTTTTTCAGTCAGATTGGAGACTTCCCAAAGCAATGCTCACTTCTAAAATGCATGAATTGGCTTCCCTGCAAATAGCATTCAGCTGGAAAAGAACATGAGTTATAAAAGTAAAAATTACACCAGGGAGTAAGAGAAAGAAATCCTCTGCGTTTACATTTTAAATTTATGAAGCACTTTGCTATAGTGAAAAATTCACATAGCATAAAATCTTGTTGGGCAGACTGAAGAAAAGACAATTTTGACAGCCTGGTTTCCCTTTAATTCTATGTTTCTACCATGTTCCCTACATCTTGGTCATTCCTTCCCATCATCTACACCTTTAATCCATACTCTACTGCCATAGCAGCTTACAGAATGAGAAGGATTCTGGGCACCCTGAAACTGCATTATCCCGTAGATAGAGAGCATTTTGGTTTTCCATACAGCCAGACTGGCATGGTGGAAGACATATGTTACCCAAAAGCCTAGACACTTCCAGAACAAAACTGTTGCTAACAGCCAGTTGTCATTCCCTGAGAAGGATGAACTAATTAGAAAATGAGTACATTTTTGCAGCTTCTTTAAATGGTTCATCTCAGGAGCTCCTTGAGTTTTCATGAAAAATAAAATCTCTTCTTGCTTTTTTTCAACAAGACCTTTAAATCTCCTCTTGCCCTCAGTTAGCTTTTTCTACAGCCAAGACCATAACATTTCCTTACATTGTTACGGATGCTCTAATTATGAGTGCAGCATTTGTCCTGGAAATATAGTAGGAACTCATAGATTATGTTATCTAAACTAAGTACTATTTCCCTTCCCAATCATTTGGAAACTATCCCAAATAAAGCCTAACACACAGTTTACAGTTCATACCTACTTAGGACTACATTAACAGCAGCAGACTTGCATGTAAGTAAGGGCATAATAATTGTATGCTGTCACAGCTTTTGGTTGATGGACACTTGGAAATTTACAGTAAACTCTGAAGTGCAGTGAAAATTCTGTGTTTTTAAACCCAGCCCATTATTACATAAAAATCTGAATTTCATATTTTATTCTGCCTCTTAAATCAACTTTGAGCTCTCAGAGTTGTGTGGAGAAGTTTGGAAAAATGTGAATGTTTAGAAAACAGAAATCAAAAGGGTTACCGAGTACATGTTTTTTAAAATATATCTCTGTATTTTTCAAACCACCTCATGATTTCTTAATGCTCCAGATTGGACAGTTTGGCTGCAAAGGAATTTTACACAAGTTTGAAAGAGGCATGGCAAGCTACGAGAAAGATGTAAATACATGCCTAGCTTTTTCTCTGTCAAAGCCTGATTTGCAGATCTCTAATGAAAAGGCAGCTGGAAAGCAAAACACTTTGAGGGATTAAACACAGAATTAATTCGCTGTTGGTTTGGTCATTTGTGAATTTTATAGATATGCTCCCATAGTAGAGAGAGGAACCAAATTAAGTCTTCTTTATTTATAACACCCAAATAGGAGAGCAGTTCTAGTGCACTACATCTGGAAATGAATATTTATATACTGAATAAGTTTTGCTATGAAAAATAAACTACATAAAATGCTAAGTGCAGATTGTGTATCTTTTAAAAATACAAGCAGAAAAACACATCACCACAGGATTGATAATAAATTTACAAAGCCCCAACATCCACAAGAAATTACACATTTTATCATCAGACTGTGGTTATGCGTAAGTTTATGTCCAAACATATCCTTACTCACACCTCACTAAACAAGGCACCTCCATTCAAAATATGAAATTACAACAGTGCAACAGTGATAGTTACCTTCACAGAATTCAGGTTATTTTTACTATGGTGAAAAAAAAGTACAGGAAATGGAGATTATGTCAATGCTTTACAGACCATTACAAAAAGCAATGAAGAAGAAGAAAGAGTTAAATCCCATCTCTCTGGTTCTGCAGCCCTGCTAAGCAATGCTGACTGCACTTCAGATCACTCTACCATGTTCCAGTGTTTCATTAAATGGCAACCTGTGAACTGCAATCTGGCAAAACTGCATGTGAACAAAATACATCCTTAACTCTTGCCATCAAACCCCCAAGCAACCAAACACAACATACCCATGAAAAAAGTAACTATTCAATATTCTCTGAATGAGATACCATTTCAATGCTGAGCATGGTAGTCCACAGTCAACTTCACTTCAAATTTACTGAAATGTGGTTCTCAGCTTCTTTGAGATCAGGTTAACTCTTTCTTTTAACCATTAGGTTAACTCTATCCTAAAAAAAAAAAAAAAAGCACCTAAAAGCGCTGTAGATAAAGCACCTAAAAGTCACTGTAGATACCTTGTACTAAATGTAGAAGTAATGTGAAGAATTTCACCACATAAAACATACATTTTAATAAACATACCCTTTAATGGGATGGTGTGTCACCTTCTTCCAATCTCCTCTCTATTCCACAAGATTCTACTTCTTCCTCTCAGAAATAAAAATAATAAAAAAACCCCAAAACAGTCTGGAAAAAAAGCCCCTCAAATTATGTGCAAAGTTCACCAAGGAATTGTTTTGGATTGACCCTAGTATCACATTTCCTCCTGACATTCTATAGTCTACTATATTTAATCACAATCAATATTTATATTGCCTAACTTTGACACACATCAAGGTAACATGTCATGGCTCTGACATTATACTCAGTGTAGGCAGTTTCCACTTCTTAGGATAACAATTCAGTCAGACGTAATACTAAATAAGATTTTAAGACAGCAGATGGCATCACTTAGTTATTTTTAACTATTGCACACTGACCATTTACTGTGTATCATAATCCATTTTTGATTATGATAATCCATAACCCAGGAAATAACAGCCACGATGAAAACAGACCTGGATCTAAACTTTGAGAGGGACTACAAAACCAGATCTGCTATTCCACCTTCCTTTAATAATTTCTTTCTCAATGTTCCTTGTATAATATCTATGATATTGTAGAGTGATGGAAAAAAAGGCAGAAAGATGTATTTCCTTTGTTAATTCAGATGATATGCAGATTTGAAAAGGTCAGCTTTGAAAACAAAGGTGTCTGTACACAGATTCAAACTGTCTGGAGAAAGGAGGATTCAGAGATGGCAATGTACCAAGTCATTTTTCTGAACCCTCTTCAGAATAATAAAAACATGATCTACACAAGGTATTTAGAAAGGTCCTGTCACAAGGAGAGCAGTTAGTAAGTGTTACAGTCACAGCGTGTGATCAGAGGTGTATTTTTCCATGTACTGTGGGAAGTTGAGCTTACAGTGCCACCAGGGAACAGTCAGCTGGACCACCTGCATCAGGCTTGTGGCAAGATTTGTAAATTCAAGGATGGCAGCCCATGGTGCAGACCTGATGCAGAGGTGGCCCTAGGCTGGCTGATTCCTGGTAAGGCCATTGGAATCTGTCTCCTCCTGAGTCACAAACTATTCCAGAGTACAAGAGAGGGCCCCTTGAAACCTTGCATGAAATAGATGCATGGGAAATGGGGAATAAACCATACAGAGAAGGGAAAAAATAAGGTCAGAGTACAGAATAAACACTCACACCTCCTCACCCACACATACACAGCTCTCCTTTTCTTTACCCACTCCTAACATTTTCTCCAGTCTTACCTTTTAAAAATCTTTTTAGAGAGCCACCCTGTATATACTGTCTGGATCTGGAGTGGTCTTACAGAATACTGAGCAAATCTCTGCAGGGCTCCCAAAAGTATCTTTATTTACTGAGTAAATGCAAATGCCCACCAGAATTCATGCTGAGTATTTAGTGTGCATTTTATAGCAGCCAGGAGCTTGACCTGAGCCTCTTCTGTTGGTAGTAATAGATCTTTAATGAATAACAAGTCATGAAAACCAACAGGGCAAAGGAACTTGCATGGAAGCTACAGATTTCTTCAGAAAAGAAAAAAAAATACTGCTGAAAATACTGAAAACAAATGTTAGAAGTAATGAAGACATTACAAAATCTTTTCATTTTCTATCTTCATAAAGCTCTGTTTTCTCCCCCGATGTTCAGACCAGTATTGCACTACCAAAGCATTCATCCTTTCTGCTCTAAGCCTAGGGCAGAAATAAGCCTTTTAAATCACTCAGAGCATGTCATTATACCTCTGGAAAGCACAGAGCTCCAAAGGCTGTGAGGAACAGAGGGGAAAGTATCAATCTCCAATGCAATTCATTACTCAAATCTTTTTTTTAAATGAAAGTCACTTTCTATAGTGTTGTTAGTGCATGTATTAGGCAAAATTTCTTTTCCCTGTGGGTTTCTTCTCCAACATGCTAGCAAAACAAATCGAATGTTACTGCAGAATGTAGAATCCATAACAGAAATGAATTAAACTTATATATCCAGCAATTATGTCAATCCAAATTAACAGCACTATTACAAATGTCACAATAATTGGCATTGATACTCACTGTGGCCATATGCTTTCTATTGAGTCAGTTTGGAAATACCAAAGTCTAAAAAGTAGTAGACAGAAGATAAAAGAATAAATTCCTAGAGGTCACCAAATAGTCAGTGATGTTATTTATAGCAAACATCACAACTACACCAACAAGAATTATCTGATACAGTTGTCTACAGCAGCAGAGGTTTGCTTCAAGCGATCTTGCCCTGTCCTATTGCAGAGCTGCAGCTCCACAATTTGGACACAAAATCCACAAGACACGAGCTCAAGAGGTCTGTCCTCAGTGTCAGAAGGGAGGTCAGGTAGCCTTCAAATTTCAGCTGAAGCATACTCTTTGAAGTATCATATATTCTGACATTAGAGGTCTAAAATCACACATAGAGGTCTTGCAGGGCTGTCTAAACCAAAAGAGAGTCAGTTGCCTAAGCCCTGTTGCAAACAGCACCTATTAATTTGGTTTAAACACTACAAAATACCACTGAGGACTTACAGTACAGTTATATACCTAGACATTTCCAAATATCTGGTCTCTAGATACACATGGAGCCCTTTAAAATTCCTCAGTATGGAAGGCATTCTGTCCTATTTGATGAATATTGTGGTACTGAAACTCACAATCAATCTATGTATTGTATTCTTTATGCAGAGGCACACATAGAGAAACAGAGGAAAAGCATTTTCTAAAATCACAGGAAAAGTTCTGTGGACATGCCTACATTATTTTACAGTCATCTACAGAGAGATTTTGAGCTAATCTGTGTTAATGAAGCATTATACTCTCCCCAGGAGAATTTATTTATTTACTTCTGACAGGAATAAGCAGATCTCCAGAGCTCCAACCATTCCTACCGTGAACCCTTAAAGAACTCAGGTCATGATTTGCCTTCCTGCACCTACAGAATAACTTCCTTCCCAAATCCTCCTTCCCATTTTTTTCTAGTCTACCCATCCAAATTCTGAATTTAAGTAAGCAGTAAGAATGTTTCTCAAGTGCACAACAATCTACTTACACTTTTATCCCAATCCCAGCTGTCTAGTTGGTTTGCAGACACCTGTGCAGCAAATCCCAAAAGGAATGGCTATCTCCTCAGCTCCTTTAACAGAGTGCAGTTTTGAAAATACGAAAAATTATCTTCCCCTTTCTGTCTTCTACAGTGCTTTTGAACTGGTGGTGGGAGGAGCAGAAAGTCTCCCTATCCTTCAATGCTAGAAAAAGCAAAAATTCCCATCAGAAGTGACTCACCAACATTAATCATATATACACCAGATTGAAAGGCACTCAGAACATGAAGTCTGAATCCCAGCCTTAGTTTAACAAATGAGAAGCAAATTGCTCAGCACTATCATATTCTTTTAACTGCTATATCTGTACAGTTTTGCACAATGAAGCTGATGAATATAAATTTATTGTTTCTAGCATTGAACTTTTACAGAGAAGGGCTGCTGAATCTTTTGGAAGAGAAGCAGCTGAGTAGCATGGAACTTCCTGTGTCTTGAAATGAATTAGCACCAGTGTAAAGATTTTCACATCTAAAAAATTCACATTCACATGACTTACTACCTGGTCTGTGCATTAAAATGAATATCCTTATAGCTTAACCAAGCAGATGATGATCAGAATCTTAAATAATCAAATTACACTGCAAGCAGAAATATTTAGTCTTCTGTTTGGTTCTCATGGGGTGTACTGTGAGTTTTTACTCACCAACACAAAATCCAAGTAAAAAAAACCCAAAAAAACAGAGAGTACTGTTTAGATTCAAGACTATAACTAAATATTTGGGGAGAGTAGGTTTGAAGAAAAAGAGAAAAATAGTAAGAACAAGTCCTACTGTCTCCAAAAGTAAGTTTTGAGAATGATAGGATTTATTTTCTTATTTAGAAAAACACAACGAAGCCATGTTTGAAATATATGCATGCTACCTGAATCTACAAAGTAGGGAATTTTCCCATTCACACTATACTGCTCTACAGTCTTCATAAATTGGACTCAGGTTTTTTGCCTTTCTAGTATTCTTACCTCTATATAATACTAACTGTCCACCTCTCACAGCACCATACCCAGAATTACATATGAACAATATTCTATCAGCCATAAAAAACCAAAGGTATGATTACGAAAAGTAAACTACACTCCTCCTATTTTTCAGGGAAGTATTCCAATGCCCAGAACTAGATTATGGTCTGTCACAGTCCTGTAAATTCAGGATAAATCAAGTGCTGCTCTAACATTACTTTGGCATAAAAGAAATCAAAGCCTCAATGCAATATAGTGCTTGAGCTACTGCCAAGTTAACAATCTCTACTGGCATTCAATTACATAGCATTTCCAGAAGCTAAGGCACAGCTTTAGCAGGAGCAGGGCTGCTCTGAGCAAGAGACTTGTTCTGTTCAGATCAACACTTACCTAACAAATAGGTCTAATATGAAGAAATATGTGACACACAAAACCAGGCAAGGATTTAAATTTAGCTCCCCGCTGATTGCTAGAGGATATTTAACTCAAACATTATAACTGTAAATAACAACAGTACTTACATAAATCCTGCCTATGTCTTGCAAACTTAAGAATGAAATGGTCATATTTTCTTCTGGGTAGATGTATTTAAAAGAGTCCTGGTTAAAAACTAGGTTCTGATATACTTCAGACATTTATACTTCCCTAGAGAAAATGCCTGCATGACTTCAGAGCTTCAGTCTGTTCTAGTTCCTCACACAACAGAAGACCTTGCTGCTTTGGACAGATCGCGTCTGGCTTCTGGTATTCACTCTCCCAAATCTTGACAGGGAGCAAGACACCCAGGATGAGCACATGATAATCTCACTCTCTGTGACATGGGAGTATGGCTTTTTGTATAAATATGCAGCTTTAGACTTAGGTCACAACCACTCACTTTGAGAAGCTTTTTGAGGCAGATTGATGCTGTGCCCTCATCCTTTGAAAAAAATCAGTGACCTGATTTTGTCATCCAAAATCTGAGGTACCTTGAAACACTACTTACTTCTGAGACACTTGGGTCTGCTTGTGCATCATTCAAGAAAACAAAAGTCTAGAAAGCAGAATCCTAAACTGCCCATGATGCCACATTTAAAGGGGTCTCTAGCAATGTCAGTAAACTAAGGTAACCAGTGAGAAAAAGAGTTAAATGGGACCTGGCAGGGTGGAATAGCTATGGAATCCCAGTACAGACCCAATACCATCTCCCTCTCTCTCTCTCTCTGTTATGAATGCACAGGAAGACAACTTTGCCCTAAAGGAAGCTCACATCAATCTTTCAGTTAATGTTAGCTGGAGCAGGACCATGCTCATTTGTTCTGCTTTCACACCTTGTTTATGGAAGTTTTTCTAATGTCTTAACTGACAAAAATGCTGGAGACAAGGAAAGCCTTTTTTAAAACAGAGCTGGGCTAAGGTTCACAACTTCTCATGAGGTTCCTGAAGGTGTTATCTTACAGATTCAGTCGCAACTTTATAAACCAAGAAAGACAGAGACATTCTAATTTGTGGTGACTAGGCTTTTGCATATTATTTTGACATGTTTGAAAAAATTGCTTCATATAAAGGGAACATCCTAAGATGCAAATGTCCCTGAAGATTAACTGCACATCCTCTGGTTAAAGACTTTATGTAATAAGTAAAAAGAAAGACTGGTGATAAAGTGATCCAAATTGCTACTGATACTCCCAATGCCATGTTATTGTAGTCTGATGAGCAAAAAAGTGCAAGTTCTTGAAAACTTATATTAATAATGTACAAAAGTTCAGTCTAAGGACTATCACTTTCATTGTTGCATAAGATCCTATGAAGAAAAAAAATCAGAAGAAGGCAAGCCTTTGCCTTTTGGTAGATTTTGAGAACATAAAAAATGACTGTTTGATTTTACTTTAAAAATGAACATCTCTGCTCTCTTTTGTCCAGTGTTAGAAATAAGTGGGAGTAATACCTCACAAATTCTGAGAGTTGTGATCAGCTTGCTATCTACATTTATAACAACATATACAGCATATTGAATCCAGAGCAGCAGAGGGGACCAATCCATATTTCTGTGAAGTACCCAGCTCTCAACAATCACTCCAATTTATATGTGAGAAAACCAAGACAAGAGGTTGGTGCCACATGCCTAACAGCGACTGTACATGGGTGTTTAACTTTAGAGCAGCCCTTCTGGCATGATCAGTAAAATATCAGTCTAGTCTACCTATCTCAGCCCCACCACACCACACTGAGGTCCACACAGCAGTGACTGAAAAGGCAGAAAGCACAGGAGGTGGTCTCCCAGAGGTACATGTGAAAGGCCACATGCCTACAGCACAAAGAGATGACCAGTTTACATTCAAAAACATGGAAATAGGCTATTCTGAAAAAAAAAAAAAAAAAAAAAAAAAAAAAAGCCTCATGGCCAGAATACTATGCAGATATGGGAATATATTTCTGAAAAAAACAAAGAACAAACTAAGAAAAGGGTGAAGAAAAAAAACAAACAAACCCTCAAATCACACCGAAAAATCAGATGTGATCACCAGTGGAAAAAAAGACAAACCCAAACCAACATAATCAACCAGAGCAACACAAACAAGAGATTCCTGACTTCTGGCTGTTCTCTAACCTAGTGGCTTGTAGCCCTTCCAAGAACCTGGCATTGGAACATCCCTCCAGGCCACACTGGAGAACAGCAAACCCACATTTCCTGGGTGCTGGGCAGCCCTGCCTGGCACAGGTCTGTGATGAGGCATCTGCTTCGTCCTTCCCGTTGCACAGGGAGCTTAGGCATGCACTCAAGGCTGTAGCTTCCCCTCCAGAACAAGCCAAGCATTTCGAAAGTCTGTTACAGCTCTGCAGTTTGACACTTCCCTCCCTATTTTAATTTAGCCCCAAGGAAATTGCTTAAGGTCAGCAAGAAACCATTTGTAGAGGCAGGAACAGAAGTCCAGCACCAGTCTCAGATGGGGACCGCACCCTGCTGCTCACTGCCCAAGTATGAGTGCATCCCTCAAGATCCAGGGCTTAATCCCCTCTCTTCTCCAGATGCTTTACAGCAACTGCTCCGAGACAGGCTGACAGGCTCAGGAACACAGACCGAAGAGTGCTAAATTTCAAGTACATTTCCCTGCTCTCATGACTCTGATTCCTCTTTCTTGTCTGTTTGGAAACATACTGAAGTAATACACACCATAAATACACACCCCAAATGTCTTTGGAAAAGGCCTCAACAGGATGGTCAGAAAGTCTTCTGCAGTTTGTGATTCAATCTGTTTCCTTCTCATGTTTAACCTGACATGTTGGCTTGTTATTAATCTGTGTGATGCTTCAGATATTTTCACTAAGTCTTACTGAGATAAACTTTCCTCCCATTTAGACTAAATGTGAGTTTTCATCCATATTATCTGAATTTTTTCATTGATCAGAGAATAAGTTCTAAACTAAGTTCTCCATTGATATGGAGAAAATAGAAAGAGGCTGATATGAATATGGAAAATCAGAAAATGCAAGGCTATCTAAATAGAAAACTCTCATGAAATTTAAGTCTCTGAGGCAAGGGGAAGGTTTTATGTTCTACACTTCTAATTAATTTTGAATCCTGTTAAGTACACCCAAATACACATTTGCCTTTGTTTCTACCTAATGATATGAGTCCCAGAAAATTATGTTTGTAAACAGGAATAATGACCAGACTCGATGGTGGTAAAACAAGAAAGGAACAAAAAAAGGATCATGAAAAATTGTAGAAGCAAGCATTAAATACCCAAAGGGAACAATTCACGGGAAGTTAATGAGTAGCCAACATGGGACTGAGCAGGAAATCAACAGTGTCAGAAACCTATGGAAGAAAGGCAGCAAATGTAAACAAGGAGAACAGAATGAAATAGGATGTTGGCAATTGGCAAAGAAAAATTCAGGGCTTTAGAAAATTAGAAGAAATTAAATGAATTTCAATTAAATTGAAATCCAGTCAGATGCAGGAAGGTGAGAAAGAAAAAAGGTCTAAAGAGTCACAAATAATTTCAACAAATAAGGAACTATTAAAAAAATTACATGATACATAAATTTTGGCAGCTTGTCAAGTTTTAATTGCCTTTTCAATTACTAATTATGTCTTCTAACTGACTAAATGAGAAGACAAAATTTCAAGAGTTTTAATGTTACCTTTTTTTCCACCTCTGTGATCTCCTCATCACAGTGGAGAACCAAACCCCAATGACAAGAACAAGGCATTTGCTAGAAGATAATCTCTGTCCCTTAACACTACAAGAAACCCTGAGTAAAAGTCTATCCTAAATGAAAAACTAGGCAAAAATTTCAGTTACATCAGTGGAATACGATTTTATACGTCTTTGTGACATTAAACCTCTCTGAGAAACCAACCCATCTGAAATGGAAATCTTTTTTTTTTTTTTTTTTTTTTTTTTTTTTTTTTTTTTTTTGTAGTCCTTATTGGAACAATTACTTCTCCAACCTTATGGGCATCGAAGAGAACACAGCTGATGAGCATCAGCTGGCACACATGATGCACAGCAAAGGTACCACACGTGACCACACCAACTTACACATGTACTCATCTGAACCATCTCCATTTATTCCTAACTGTTCTCCAGACTGACTTCTAATCAAGTAAGAGACATCAGTCCAAAGCCAGTGTTATCACCTCCAGATCACCTTCTATGCCTTCTCTGTGGGCAGCAGCACTGGGGCACAGGGAGAGCGGGGAGCAGATTCAGGCATTTCCCCTGCAGTCTGGAAAGGAATCGCTTCATGCAGGACAGAGCTGACAGTTAGTGCTGGAACTAATGCCTGGCCCAAAGTGCAAAGAAAGATACCTGAGGCTTTGCTCCTGCTTCTTTAGGGATAGTACACAGAACACGTTATTTACAAACTACTGAGAACAGGTCAATTGCACCCTTTCACTTAAGATGGCTTTCAACTACACCTGTTAAATCTTAAAATTAAGGTGCATTGGCCATGGGAATATGAACTCATTTTTGTAGCACTGCTTTTCCTAAAATTACTTTAACAGGCAGTTTATCCATTTAAGACAGAGCTTTAAGTCTTTTTTTGCCCAAATTCAATGGGAACACTTATGCAATGCATGTCAAAATGAAATAATGTGCATTAAAATCTGGCCTTTGATGAGATTCAATGTATAGACAGTAGTGCTTACTCTGGAGCCACCTGGGAAGACATCCTTTATCTTTTACTTTAATTTTAATATAATATAATAATTGTTAATGCTTAATTAAGAAAAATGATGTCTCTCTTAGAGAATCCAATATAAATACAAATGCCATTTCAGAACATTTGTTGCTATAGATGAGGTAGAACTAATATTATGTTGAAAAGAGAAAAAAACTGAATTAAACTGATACTGTACATCTAGGGAACTCTGACAAAGCAAAAACTTACAGCTCTGTAAGAACAGAGGGTTTTCTGTATATTGCAGAACTGCATAAAATGCAGAGCAAAGATTAATCACTGCACGCTAAAATAAGCTAAGTTTGAAGAACATGCATGGACTTGGTCACTAAAAGGCAAGGGAAGATTTTAGAGATTTTACAAAACAAAAGAGGGTTTAAATTTGTAGGGAAAAAAATGTTCAGAGTACCTGAAATTTTGCTGGAAATGAAAGAAATGTTCAGAGGAAAGCAGAATGCCATTTTTGCAGTGGAGAAGGCAGCAGTGAGAAAATTAATCTTGTGCATTAATCTTAGCATTCCTCACAAGTGACTCAGGCCTGCAGAAGAAAACATTCCCACTATCGGGGGAAAACGTCATGTTTCCCACACAGAAGGCAGGAAAAAAAGCCTGAGCAGGGTTGGTTTTACTACTTTCACCCTGATTAATTTGCTTGCAGACCCTTCTGCTGTTCAGAGTTTCAAATTGTTAAGGAAAATATTTGCCATTTACCAAAAAAAAAAAAAAAAATTGAGTTAGTTCTTATGTGTAGAATAAGCTTGAGTCTAAGCATTTCTAAACAATTATTTAACTATTTATAATTTATTATAATAGTCCTTGGAAAAAGCATTTTAGAATCACAGCAGCAGCAAAACAGAAGATAGGCTAATAAACTCTGTGGCAGTGTTTATACACTTAAGAGCTATAAATACATACTTTACGTGGTGGCAAGTGTAAAAGAGAGCCCAATAAGCAATGAAGAGTAGGAAACACCCTTGGTGATCTGGAAGAGTGAGAGAGTTCAGAAAGCCATCAGCAGCACCTGAACCTCCACCATTTCCCATGTCTGAGCCAAATGTCTCTTTTTAAAAGCAAAATCCCAGCTCTGTGGGGAGCACTGACTCCACACAGTTCTCATTGCCTCTGTAAAAGCCAACACTGCTACCAACAGGGAAAAAAACACGTGTGCAAAAAGAACAGTCAGTTCTGATGCTTCACTCTGAAACCCTCCATGCCTGCAGAGCAGAAGCTCCTGCTGGGCAGTACAAGATGAGGGGGAGTTACAGCCAGCGGCACGCTGAGCAGGTGGCAGCTGAGGCCGAGCCCTACAGAGCAGCAGGCACGAAGATGTGGAGCAGCAGGGGTGCAGATGTGTCCCAGAAGGGGTGCATCGTTATAGGACATGAAATGAACACGAAATGAACACGCACACACATCAAGCCGTCAGGGCAGGGAAAAAAAAGTTTATTTGTTCTTCAGTTTATATAGATTTTGGACAATGACTAGGGATTGAAGGATGAAGGTTGCCTCCTCTCCAACCACACTGGTCAAACTAGAAGTCTATCAAGTTTCTCCTCCCCAAGAGAGGAATGTCAACAATAAAACACAGTTACACAATATTTTGCTTACATGATAATGTGTGAGAAACTCCATGACAAAAATGTAAGCTATCAGAAGGCTAAAAAAGAACAGGGTGACAGGTGTGCAGATGTGTCCCAGCAGGTGAGAAGATGTGGAAGAGTGGGCAGATGTGTCACAGCAGACGTCACCTCCACACGGCAGTGACCACACTCAGCAGCCCTGGGCCTGCTCACCCTCCTCAGGACAGGAGAACCCTCCTGCGAACTGCAGCAGGGACAGGAGAGAGCAGGAGAAGGCTCATATCCACATCCTGCAGGACTCGAGGCACACTCTCTGGTCGATTTGAAGGATGGGCAGGACACAGCTGAGCACTGAAAACGAATTTACTGTCTCCATAAAATATACGGGACAGCAATTAGGAGACTCAAAAATGCCTCCTGTAGAGCCAGGTAAAAGAAACCCCAATGCTTAACCACTTGCAAAACAAGAAGGAATCGATTAAACTATACAGAACACTGTACAGATTGTTATTTAAATAATCTTGAAATTATTTCCCAAACAGCTACTCAGCTGAGCTTCTGATTTGTTCTGTATTAGTGTGACATTAAAGTTAAATTTTGGAAGATTTTTGTCTTTTGTTATTTATACATGTGGGAACCATTTACAATTCAAAACCAATTGTTTACTATGTCCCTGAAAGATAATTATCAGTTTGGACTGAATAGTTTTTCTGTACCAGCTTAGGTCTTTCAGTAATTGCCTTTTCACATTACAATATTTGAAAAAAACCCTGATATTATTGAAAATAATTGTATTTGCAAGGAAGAAAGGCAAATTGTTAAGGAAAAATATTTCTAATTTTTAAAGACAAGTCCTCCTATTATGAATTCTATTTCCAACTTCCTGCTACTTTATTTTATTCTACTGGACAGAAACATTGTAGAAAGACATAAAATATGATTTAAATGTTTTCCCTCTCTATATATATCTTGCATGTTAAGTCAGTTGCTCCAATTCACAGCTCAGCTGAAAATTTGTAATAAAAACACAGAGGTAAAACACATTTGAAGAATGCCACCCAAAATATGTAATTCTTTTCCAAAGAAACTCAAGGAGTTTTTCCACTTGTCACACAATGGCAAGTGATGCAAGACAACAGGATGGAATGAAATTATTAACAGATTTTTCCATATTTCTTCTATATCTCACTGTGGTTTACAATATCCTTAGTTTTCTGTTGTTAGAGGGGTGTTCTTTTTGGTTGCTGTTGAGCTTGGCACAGATAAAGAAAGTATCTCCAAGCCACAAACTATTAAAAACTTCTATACAAAAAAATAAAATAAAAGCTTATTATTAGCTAGGTATTCATTTTAATCTGTCAAGAGGTTACAAAGAAAAGAAGATGAAAGTATGATAGCACAAAGAATTATTACATACCAACTACATTTGACTGATGAGTTTTCGAGGTGATTCTAAAAATTAACACTTTGACAAAATGTGTATATTGCAGACTTTGTATTACACATGTGATAACAAGACTGTGGCAGTTATTTCAAGGCAGAATACAACACAGAAAGATCGTGCTTATATTCTTATAAAAAAGTTAATGAAATTCAACAACTTCTTTCCCCTCCTGTCACCAGGTTCCTAACAATTTCACCAAAAGGGAGCACCAAGTAGACATCCACATATACTCATGTTTTTCAGCCATTCATAGCCCACTAATCATTGTAATGTGCATGCATGCTAACTAACATTCATATGACTAGTTATAAGCACACTTCATACATACACAGACATTGACATGAACTTGGGGAAAGATTATAAAAAAACTTCATAAAGAAATCTACTCATTTCATCAATGTCTGACAGCTTCATTAAAAGACTTCACTAGAAAGATACAATCCAGGACTAGATTTTAAACCTAGGTAACTTCAACCCAGCAGGGCAGACAGTGGAGATTTTTGTTTCATTTGGAGTGACAGCTGTTCTAATGCTTCAGAGCATCTCAATCATATTAGAAAGGCATCTCTTACAGGCAGCATCTACAAAAACAGGAATAAAGCCAGCTGTTGATCCCTAAAAATGAAGTAAGCACAATTATCAGACAGACGTTCTCAGAATCAATAGAAAGATAGAGAACTCAAACCATTGAGAAGTGAAATAACATCCCACAAAAAAAATAATCAGTAAAAGAAAAGGACACTTAGTTCTACTGACATATTAGATTGGCCCCAGAGTGGGAGATTCCACCTCAAAGAAGTCAAACATACGATGTTAGGACAACTAAAATTTAAGATTTGTTATAAGTCCTTATTATCTATAAAAAAAAAAAAATCTGAAATTTCTTTGACCCTGATTTCATATAATGAATTAGAAAGCTTAGAATTGTAAATGTTAAGGAAACCATCCTTATATAGGTCCATATCTTAAAATGCAAACTTTTAAAAAGAGCTCTTCAGGTATATTTCAAGCTGTCAGTTTGGTTAGTAAGATACTGAAAGCTCAAGAGTAGAAACAGTCTGCTTAAGTCAGTGGGTCTACACACAATGAATTCAGTCACTCAGGATTTTCTCTTTAATGCTGATGGCTCCAGATCTGCCCAGGAAACTGCTTTCATGGTAGATAAAGATTAAAAATATAACCCACTTCCTTTAGCACTGAAGTCAGCCATTACTCACTTCTTTCATTCAGTAAAGACTGACTTCTTGATCTACAAAATTTCCTATCAAAACATGATCTATTTGCTACACTGCTTATTATTATTAGAGATCTTTCTCAGGAGTCATTTGACCTGCCCCTCCCTGAAATTGTCCCTATTTGTCTTCTAATCCATCTCATCTGCCTGGATGAGCTCTGCATTCTCCTTTCCCCATTTCCTCCTCTTAAGAGTTCCGGATTCTCTTCAGTGTGTCTTCCCCTTCACTTGTTTTTACATCCATACTATATCCTAGAAATGCATTAACAGAAAAGGACAGTTACTTTGAAAGTACTACAAATCCCACTGTTACGCTGCTTCCCCTGCTTCTACTCCTCTCACTCAACAAAACTCATTAGCAGTTGTCTGATTTCTTCTCAGCATGGAACACCGGCAGATGAGGCAGCTGCTGCGGCATTGCCACTGGGTGAACTCTGCAGTAAGATCACAGAGGAGAAGAAGACTGTGCTCTCATGGCAGCTCCACAATGACGCCAGCTACCTCACCCTTCAGTGACAAGGGAACAAGCCACTTTTCCCTCATCACTGAGTAAGAGTGATACATCTGTAATGGACTGAAACTTCTTAATATAGATATGCAACAAACTAACATTTATCCTGATGTAACTTCCTCACATTTCCAAAACCTAAATCATTCAGGAGGGCTGTTTCAAGTCGTGCTGTCACATAAGGTACCTTCAGAGTATACATATTGTTCCACTAACAGCTGGTTTACACAGTCAGAGAAATGTAAAGAAATGTTACTGCAATTAACAATTGACCCTTCTATGTTACATGTAAAGGAAAATATATCAGAACATATCCATACAATAAAAAAAAAAAAAACAACCTCTCTGAAACAGTCCATCAAACCCCTCTGAAACGCTTTGTTTCTGTTTTTTATTTTAACCTTGCACAAATGTTGTGGGTTTTTTTAATGAAGACTAAAATTTAAATAGTCTTATATAATAAATAATGCAATAGAACCTCATTGTAGGTATACTTCAGAGCAGCTAAGAATGTTTTATCACTTTTTTCCTAGGATTCTCTCATAACTTGACATTTCAAAAGTGGTACAGCATGTCAGCAAAAATCATGCACTGATGAGAATATCCCGAGAAGAAATCTGCCACTACCACACTTTGAGCCATTTTCTTAAAAAAAAAAAAAAAAAAAAGCTACAAGACCTAAAAGACAATTTAACTACAAAACTACAATTTATTTTCTAATACCTGTCTTCATATGTGCTAACTAGCTCCTGCCTCTTTCCTTTAAGAAAGTACTAGACAGGTTGGCAAATATATGTCAATAAAACAAACTTTTTTAAAGTCTTCAGATGTTCAACCCTTCAAAGGTCTGAGCACCTGAAAGGTGAGGGGTTCCCCAGACACTTAATGCTTAACAAGAACTTTCCATATCACTCAAGACCAAGCCTAAAAGAGCTTTTTATTTCTTGGTGCCAACCCATTTAACATAAATCTATCTCCTTCATGATGTGTTCTCTGGGAAATGTGAGCAGTGTCCTGTCTTAGAATAAATCTTTATCTTTTTAAGCCACAGAGTTCTCGGTAACATTTTAGCTATATACATCTACAGCTTATTTTGCATGAATTAATGTGACTTTCCCATAAAAGCCAGCTTTAACATCATAAATAACTGACAAACATTAAATAAACTCTGGAAAGCAAAGCTCAGGCAGGCACCCCACCTGGCAGCAAGACAGCAGAGGTGACTGCAGTGGCGACCGCAGCTGCTCCTCCCCACCACCCCAAAGCTAACTGGGGCATTCCAAGGCAGCAGCTCTTGTAAGTATTTTGAATGCCACATTCACAAGGAACATAACTGGGCAAACCAAGTGCACCACTGGCATGGAATTTACTCTGAGAAGATGGAGGTTTTTAAGAGCCAATGCTATCTGTTTCCCAGCTTACGAAAAATCCTGGGCTAGTGTATAGCCAAGTTTTCACAAGTTTTCTCCCAGTTTTCAAGTTACAGAGCAACACACACCTCCTAAAAATCAGGCAGAAAAAAAAATATTTACAAGTACTTCTGACATTTGCCCTTACACACCACTGTCTGTCATTTTCCTTGATTTTCTACCTGTTCTTTCCACCTTAAACCCATGCATCAGTACTGCAGCCCTTTCACCTCCACTTGTACGTGGGGCCATCCCATGGTGGTGTCCATGAGGAAACTCACTGTTCCTGGTTCCCTACACACTGCTATTTCTACAGCTCAGGCAAGGAGAGAAGGTAAGATCAGGGGCCTGAAGGTGAACTGTTTTAGAAGATGATGGAGCAACGCACATTTCCAGCATAGCTGCTCTGTGCATGCATACACCAGACCAAGGGAGATAAAACAGCCAAGGAAGACAGAGTCTCCTCTGGCTGAGGAGGCCATCTGGAGAAGGAATTACAGGGCAAGGACAGGACTCCTCCTTGGCACTGGGCCTCTGTCAAGACAAGGCAATGGGATGAAAGGACTTGACTTCTGAAACTTCCCTGAGGATTTAAGCAAGATTCCTCACATCGTGTACGAATGTAACTTTTGATTGTGGTTTGCCACCCTACTAGACTGTAATAAGAGGTTTTCTCTCAGCATAAACAAAGTATATCAACAGCCCAAGGCCTTGTGGGACAGCAAGCACACATTTCCTCCATGAGCACCTCCTCTGTGTGATGTTGCACCAACCCTTCATCTTAGCAGGGAGGGCACCCACAGGCTGGGCAGGCCACCACAGGCAGATCTTTGCTGGACACCATCATGGTACTCAGTCAAGACAATATAAAAAGAGACAGTTCATGCAAAATCTAATATGACAAGAATCCTTCAATAACATCTGTAAATAACAAAATCTTCTCATTCTCTACCCTGACAGTCACCAGTGACACATTCTCAAGTGTAATGTGAAGATGACAAAGGGCTGAAGTTATAACACCTTTACCAAAGAAAATATGGAAGCATGAAGATAATTGTTTTGAAGCTAAGAATATTTTAAGTAACAGAGTTTAAAAGCAGATATAAAAATACCAATTGACAAAAACCCATCATACAGCCTGAAGGACAAGTAATGATTATCTTACATGACAACAGATGTTGGACTTCACCCAAGGTGAAAGAGCACAAGCAGAGAGCATTTCCCCTTCTTAGCACCCCATCTCAAACCTCACAGTTAGTTACACTAACAAAAATCTATAGCGCCATCAAACACTCAACAGGGGCCTCTGTTATGCTAAGATCCCACCAGAGAAATGTCTCAGCAAGAAGCTACTCCACTCATTTGTACCATGACAGGTGACATGGAAGTACAGTGGCACATACCTGGTGTTTACCACACATAAAGCACATGCTGGCTGTTGTCCCTCAAAGGCCCCTGCCTTACTTCTTAATTTTTTCCAGCAGAGGTAAATCCTAAAGCAGAATATGGTAAAAATCTGAGAGAAGCAGCTTCTACAATCTGAATGGTTTAACTGATGTATGTTAGAACAGCCTTTCACGTAGGGATACACTGAGCCTGGTCCTGTGTGAAACACTCAGGGAACTGCAGGGGGAAAAAAACAGAAGATAAACTCTATTGCAAAGATAGAGTATTATTTCTATTATTCACTTCATTCCATTGATGAAGAGTTTCTCTGATGAACTGGGGACCAACAGCCATGAACTTCAGACAGCAGCTTTCCAAAAGGAACAGATCTAGCACCTTCCTCATTTTAAATTCCACGAGAACACTAGTACTGCAACAAATCAACCTCTGTATGCTTCCAAAAATCCAGTGGGATACTTGTGTTTAACAATATAAAAACACATTAATGCCTCCCAAACATTAACAATGTGACACTGGTAATCAAACAGAAACTCACTCATTCACAGCTAGAATGTATGATTAAGTCCTAGCTGCTAAGAATTAAAGAACAGATCAGGTTAAGGTGTAGAAGGGATGTTATGTGCAGAGTTCTCCCTCATGAACTGAAGACAGCTTCTTGAAAGACTTTTTGCAGGTTCAATGAACACCAAGCAACAGAAGTGAGCTGAAGTGAGCACTTGAGCTAGTAAGGCTGCTGCCTCAACATGAAGAGAATCTCTACACTGAGGGGTCTTGCATGCAGAGTTGGCAAGAGCTGCAATGAGCTCCATGGAGCTAAGGTGCCAGAGAGCTGTAAAAAAAAAAAAAAAATTGGAAAGTGAGGTATCAAAACCCCCTGTATTTTAACACTAAGGAGGAATTGGAAGCTTACTTATCGGAGACATCTGCCCTTTGCATAAAGGACAGCAATGGGAAAAACCATTGAAGGAGAACAGAAACCTTTAAAAGGGAATCAACTATGGTACTCCAACACATCCTTACCTCACTTCACATTCCCATGCATTACTATCAGGATTCGCACACAGGTTCTTATTTCAGTCCAGATCTTGTAGGGATTCCTCTGTGGAGTACTGAGAAGTATTAGTAGTTCAGTCCAAAACTTTCTGCACATTGTGCAAGAAAAATACTGCTCAGCTTGAGTAGAAATAGTCACTGTTAGAAAAGGAGTCTCTTAAATCATTAATAATTTCTCCATCAGCATAGTCCAGGCACATTCCTTGTTCTGGTGCACCTCTGACAGCATACATTTACAGTCCAGAGGAAGGCTATGAAGAAATGATAATTCACCTCACACTACAAAACAGAAAAATCTAGCTAACTGATTGGTACTGAGGAGCATCCAAAACAACAAAAATATTTTTCTTTCTTTTCTGCTACAAAGCTCACTCTGCTCCTTCTTCCCCCTTTCTTTTCACTGAGTGAAGAGGATTGGTACAGCTGTTTTTATTTCAGTGACTTGCAACACCTGTGCTCTTCTTCCCTACAGGTACACATGGCTCATCAAAACAGTGTGTTCCTAAAAGACATTACCACTGTTCTATTGAACCTTACTATCAATGAGGTAAGGTTTTTAACTTTTTAACTCTCATTTCAAAGTGCATCTGTTTTTTTCAATCAAACTGTTATTTTTCCAGAAGCTATTGAATATTTATAATTGTTTGTATATAGACTTAGGCATTTATCTTTTCTATCTCTTACCTATTTGCTTCTATGTAAGACTGCCTACTGAAGAACAGCCAAAGGCGAGCTTAAGTCTTGATTATTCTGATGAACATTTGGAGGAAACCAAGTAACTGCTTTTGAGTTTTCACTCTCCTAAGTCAGGGCAACATGAATTTTTCAGGATAACACCACTATGAGCCTAAAATTAAGAAACACTTTTAAATGCTGTACATCTTTGAGACATAAAATATCCACTGGCAGCAAGTCCAGGGGAGGGGAAGAATGTTTTAAATAGGATTTTTAGACTGAAATGAGCATTTTGGCATAAAGTACAGAGATAGAATTAGGCACTTTCATCACTGATACAAGGTTATACAATTAAAAAGAAAAAAAAAAACCAAAAACCTGTTCTTTTTACATCATACTTCCTCTTCAAGATGGGCTTGAAGGCCTCAGTACTTTTGAGTGTTCACCTAATAAAGCAGTTAATTCCTTCATGTATTGGCATTATACAGACATTAAGCTTTCTTTACTTAAAGGAAGAGAAGTGCTAACTGGAAAACCAGATTATCATTTGGACAGTCTTCTGCATCCAGAAAGACAGAACTGCATTTTTGCATCTGGTAAAAATATAAAAGCACTGTGGTGTAAAGTTACCGTGTTAGAGGTCTTTGATTTTCTTGCTTCTGTTTCAAAATATTATTCCTGTTTGATGAAAATTTTGCAAGAAATTCTTAAGTCCACATGTTCGATTTCTTGGCCCTGAACCATGCAAAAAACTTTCCAGCTTCCTTAATTTTGTACACATGAAAACACAAGGAGGGGTGAGACACAATCCAGCATAACTAAAATAGGAAGCTATGAGTAGTGCCAGGTACTATGTCTGCTGAATATTACAAAGTTTTAATGGTTTACAAGCTTTTTCCTTAATGTCAGTGAAAGATTCACACTACCAAGAAAGAAGGTTTGCATCTACAAACCGCTCAGGGAAAGTGGGTATGTAAAAACCAGAGAACTACACTGGCTTTAGAGGACAAGACCATTTCTGTCTGTGCAAAATCTTTCAGATACTAGCTCACATTTTTGTGTAAGGGAAGACATGAAGCTACCTGCAACAAAGAAAGCTCAATGAGGAACCAAGCTCGTGTATTCTTGTCCACACTGTGTGAACAAACAGAGCACTTGGTTTGATTACAGGCCTGAGACCGTGCCCCCTAGGAGGTCACAGCAGTCATGCCCAGCTGCCATCATAAGGCTCCCAAGCCAGCTGCAGATGTCAAATGCTACAGTTGGGCATGTAGATTGCCTCTACTGCCTGCAGGACGAGGCAGGCAGGCTGCACAAAGGCACAAACCTAATGACAAGGTCACCTCTCAGGCCCACGTCACATCTGACCTGCCAGACCTCGAGGGAAACGTGGGTGCAAAGCAAGAACTGCTCAGCATATGAGCCAAATATAGCTGGAAAACAGCTTTGTGTAAGAGGCCCTGGTTCTGAACCTGAGTAAGCAATGTGCCCTCAAAGCAAAGCAGGCCATCAGCTTCCTATGCTGCATAAGCTGCATTAGACAAAGTGTCATCAGCAGGTCAAGGGGAAGGATCCTTCCCCTCTGCTCAGCATGGCTGAGACACTCGGAATATGGGGTGCACTTCTGGGCTCCCCAATACAAGAGAGACAAGGACTGACTTACTAGAGCAAGTTCTCCAGTAAAAGGGCCACAAAGATGATTAAGGAATGGGAGCATCTCTCATACAAGGCAAGGCTGAGAGAGCTGGAGAAGAGATGCCTTAGAAGGGTCGTACCAATCTGCAGAAATACCTGAAGGAGGAAGGAAGTACAGATTCTTCTCTTTGGTGGCCAGTCACAGGACAAGAGACAGTGGGAACAGGCTAAAATCCCACTCTAAACGTAGGAAGAAACTGCTACAGTGGGGGTGGTCAAACACTGGCATGGATGCCCACACAGACTGTGTAGTCTCCACCTCTAAATATGCCCAAAATAAAACTGAACAGAGGCCTTAACAAGCTGCTGTAGCTGACCCTGATCTGAACAAAGCATTGGACTGGATGATCTCCAGAGGAACTCTTCCAATCTTAACTATTCTATAATTCTGTAAAAAATAAAGAGAAAAGATAAGTCATATTAGTACTTGTGAAACTAGTAAGAATGCATATAAAGAAATATGGGGTTCCTATGCTGACAGTGTCAGTCACTGAAGTTTTATCAGCGTACTCGAGAGAGTCATTACCTTCATTCTTCTTCCTTCACAGAAGGAAAAACTGTTGTAACTCCATAAAATTTCTTCTGTCAGATAAACAGAAACTTTTATCAACAGTAGCTAACCAATCACCTGAGAGAATAAGTGGAAAAATAATACTTTAAAAAACCAAATTAGTACATTATACTATTTTTCCCAAGCTTTCATTGCCAGTCTTGAATTTTTAAAGTTACAAACATGCTAATTAGTATATTGAAATTAAAAGTATTGTGTTAAGTAATTACACCCCAGAGAATATTGAAATGCTTATGAAAACAAATTTCTTCATAATTCAAAATGATAACACACACTTTTTCATTATGCAGCACATGAAAGCGTGCTGGCTGCACACTTACATTTTATCTACATGCGTCCAGTGAAAATCATTGCCAAAAGCAGGAGTTCTCCTTGAGAGAACAAGCGAACAAAAAAATTAAGAAAGAACATAGTAAAAACGTTTGTCTGAATAACTCATTACCAAATTACATGAAATTAATAAGCTAATAACCTTTTTCATTTCAAAGAAATCCATCTCACTTAGATTTTATTTTACTACTTCTTGCCAATGATGAGACTGACTCCAATAATTTACATTCAAATGTGAATGTGAAGTTGCCCAAGACTGTGTGTCTAGGGAAGAAATCCAAGGAAACAGCCTGGTCTCTTACTGCAAACCAAAGAAAGCTAGTCTCAAAATAAAAACTGACATTTTCTAAAGTCACAAAGCAATGAAGTCAGACCACTTCTTCCTTTGAGGAGTTTTTGTTCGTCTCACTGCCTTAAAATTCCTCCATAGGGGAGTGGCATCTTCCATTTTGACTGAAGGGTGTTGATGGGCAGCTCCATTCAAAGCCCACAAATCCTGGCATCCCTCTGATGCTAACTCTCAGTGAGGAACAGCGCTGCCTGGATCAAGTCTCTTGCCTTCTTGCCAAGATGCTTTTTCACAAAAGCTCTGTCCCAACTCAGTGTCTCCTAAGCACATTTTCCCACAGAACAGGACTCCAGTGTGCAGAACTAGCTAATTGCACGACAAATGGAACATGTGACTTTCAGTGATGTCACAACAACATCAGCTGTAGAAGTTGACTCAGTGTTAAGGAGAGGACAACCAGAAATGATGGCACGAGTCTTTATGCCTAGTGTTCCTTACTAACAGAGGTAAATGAACTTGTCAGGTTAGCAAGCATTTATCCACAACTAGATTTAGCTGCATCCTGTGCTGCTGAGGCATGCTAATATTTATTGTCAATAAAAATACTGAGTACTGTAAAGTAGGAAAGGTTGTTCTGCCCTCTGTGTCACGATGATTACAAATGGAGACAATGCCCAGTTAAAGAGACACTATTCAAAGTCTGGTAATAAAACCATTTCCAGAGGTAAAACAGACAGACACTTGGGAATGCTTAAGCTGTGCTGGAGTGTCTGACATACCAGCAATATCTGGGGAGGGGTGGGGAAGAAACAGTGAGAGAAGAAACAACTCCCATTCATGTTAAAGGGATTAGGATCAGAGTCTTGCAGACAGAGGTACGCTACAAGCCACACAGAAATCAAATATGTTTTAGAAGTTCTACATATAATAGAAGCAATGCCAAGAATTTTTTCAGGACGGACTTTACTGCACTACTTTTATTTCTAACCAGATCACACTCAGCCTGTTGCCCATACCAGAGAGCAGTTTGGCTGAGCCAAGGCCATTCCAGAGAGGCTTCACAGATCAGAAGATGCATTAAGGGATTTGATTTACAGGAATTACTTTAATGTTTTGCTAATCTAAGTGATACTGCATTAAACCCATTCTAATACCCAAATTAATACAGTTTAGAATAGGAAAAAGAAAAGATTGCTCAATCAGCTTGCAAAGCCAAGCACCTCTTGACCATCAACCCAATATACATTTCATAATAAAACCATACACTGGAGAGGGCATTAAATGTTAAATGTTAAATGTATTATAGTAAGTGCAGTGAAGCACAGTGCCTGGTGGGAGGAAAATTAGCTGGAGTGCCCAATTAATTACAACAGCTCCATGTGAGAAAAGGCAGAAATGTAAGGCACATAGGAAAGAACAAAGTTGTCCCAAAGCAGCAATCCCATTTCTCACTTTGTTCAAAGGCTCACAGGATTTACCTTCTACAGAATAACTGTAAGCTAAAGAAGCACACTGAAAAAAATGACAGGCAAATGAGTATTCCACCACTCAGCTCCCATCAGCAAACCATATATGCTGAAATCCAAAAAGCCTCCTTCACCATAGTCTTTAGTAATTCATGGAAGCCAGTAACTGAGTGCTTGTGAAACACTCTTCAGATGCTTCTTTCATACCCTAGCTCAGCTAGGTTTGTACAATAGACACAAACCACACACTCCCCAATCACTTGAAACAATTTGAAGGTAAAGAAGCCCAAGCCTCAAGCCTCTAGCTAACTTTTACAGAGCTTTGCATTTCTGCTGCTGTTTCTGGTTTCCATTTTATTCCAGTACTCCTCCTATTATTTAATGATTTATATAGCACCTATATCCACAGCTATCAGCCATCCTTCCCATATAGCCCTAAAAGGACTTGTTTGGATTTGCAGGGGGAGGGGGAGGGGAGGAAAGGTGGTTTCTTCTGACCGCACTATGTCAAGGTTGTTGGGAGCCAGCAAATCCTGCCCTCCTGACCCATTTTTAAATAGCAAAGTATCGAAACAGTCCTCACGCTGTTTCTCACTAAAATCACTTTTATGATTCTACTCATAGTGAGAGATAGAAATCTGTGTTTTGGTGACAAACAGAATGTGAAGCATTCTATAATTTTCACTTTAAAAGGATGCAAGAATCGCTGGCTCCTTACAAACTTGACATACTCAGCACACACACACAAAAATTTAAACAAGTCCTTTTAAGGCTGCATAGCTTCTGTCTCAAAAAAAAAAAAAAAAACCAACCAAACTCAACCCTCACATATTTGCTGGACTGGGTTGCTAGTACTTCCCAGGGCTCTTCTCCATCCCTTTATGAGACTCAAACTGTGCCGTGTACCCAGGCACATGAGGACCATGGGGACAAACCCACCATCTCAATCCTCAGGGAAGAGTTGGCCGAGTAATATTTCTGCCACTTGGAAGAAACCTTACAATAAATTATAAAAATATAAGAATAATGCAAAGTTGCACTACAAATGGAGAGGGGGAAAAAAGAAAAAGGAAATTGGAGAAAATGGAATTGGATTAAATAACTGAAACTACACGGGGTTTTTTCTGCCCCACAGAAACTAAAGTTCAGTCTTCATTTTCCTAATGCACTTGATTACCAATCGTTGCTGGCTTCAGTTCTGCATTTCATGCCTTTGTGATATTAACGTACTTTAAAGCCCAGAAGACTGATTGGTACAGAGGATCTGTCCCCAACATAAATACATTCCATAATAACAAAATTTGAGAGATGAAAATATCTTCTCTAACTTTTTCAGTTTTCATGTCTTCCAGCATGTTTTGTCTCCATGGATACTCAAAGCTCTACTTTTCATTTCCTACGTGTGGAATATGAGCCTTTGAAAAGATACATACAACACTAATACTCCTTACACACAAAACCCACCATAAATACCTCAATGCAATTTTTTTTAATATAAAATACTTGTTGTGTGAAAACCAGTATTTCTTGTGGACTCCATGAGTCCTGGGCAGATGAAGGATTTCCTATTTCAGTCAACATTTTTTTATGAGAGGATGTGACAAGAGAAAGGTGAGCAGCAGCTGACTGAGAGGCTACTCAAGAAACACCCTGCTTCTATGGAATGAGCTCCTAATTCCAACCTGAATTTATTTATGCCTAGTTTATGATTCAGAGCTCTGCTTTAATCGAAAGAATTCTTTCTTTTCTGTTTATTCCCATGATGTATCATTGATAATAATCACACCCTTCTCATCTTCCCTTTCACTATGCTAAGCAACACTATTCTCCTTCAGTCCCCAAGATAAGAATACCTCTATTTCCTTAATCGTTTTCACACAATTTCTTCAGACATTAATTAATCTTTCTTGAACACAAGGCACAGGAAATGTACTCATTCCCAGTGAAACTGTATCAGTGCTCTTTGCAATGCCATAAACACTTTTGTTTCCCTACCAGAAATCTAACACCAAATACAAGGCTTGTGGTTAGAAAAGAAAAAATAATACCTTACTTTTCAGAAATGCAACAACTATCCAGGAGAACCACCAAATTATTCTGCACAATCGCCAGATGGTAAAATTATGCTTCCTTTTCCTCTCCCATTCATCATTATTCTTTGTTTTTAATGACTTCCTTGTTCTAAACTCTTTCTCACAATAAATGTCAGAATAATCATTCTATTGGTACTCAAGTCAGATTTTTGTTTCATTTTAACAGGAAAAAATATATTTGGTATTCTCCAGTCATATATGAGCAGCTCTGGAAGAACTAAGCTATCAAAAATGGTTAAGATCAGATTTTAAGGTTTACGTGTCAGCCCCTACAATATTTTAAGCTGATGACACAGCCAACACAAAACTTGCAGAGAAAGTAGCGTATTCTAAAAGAACAATGAACATTGCTAGAGAGAGGACCTTATGTCATTATTACTGTAATCTAGGGATGGATATCATATGGTTCACAGGATCCAGGAAGATCAGACACCTGATTTTTTTCTTAAAACAGAGATTCTGTTTTTCAGGCTTTAATACAGTACCTCCAACAAAACCACTCTACTGAAAGTGGAGGTAGAAAATATCTCCTTTAAAATTAATTTCTATATTATTTTTAAGGTATACTACTTATTCAATCATGGCTTCATTTCAGTCACTGATTCTGTCCTGAAGCATATATTATATTTGCATCAGCTTCCTCTACAAAGAACTCAGCTTGACCTTTTACAATTTGCACAGAAGCCTTTGACTTCTTTGTTTGCAGGATCTCTGCTTACCCTTTATTCTGGGGCAGTTAACTGTACATTTGCAATTCTAATAGAATGTTTTATGTGTCTTCTGACAGTCTGGGGACTTTTTTTTCTGAAGTTAAAAAAAAAAATTAACTGTCCCCTGATCTCTTCAGTTTAGTTAATTAATTCCCTTAACTTTATTCCCTGCATTTTTTTCAAATTCTGTTTGAAATTGGTTGTCACCATTTGTTCTAGAGCTTTCATAATCAGCTCTTCCATAAGGTCATTCCTACATACCAAAGCCAAGCCTGAAATGGAGTGATCTTTTCATTCAGTAACTATTAGGAGAAGAAATATGTTGACTACTACATCCAGAAATAGCCTTCCTATCATTATTAATAGCATCTTCTTCAAGGACTAAAAGTTTCCCATAGATATGGATCTCCCAGTAGTATTTCCTTCT
Organism: Cettia cetti; assembly: GCA_013401135.1. Classification (NCBI taxonomy): domain Eukaryota; kingdom Metazoa; phylum Chordata; class Aves; order Passeriformes; family Sylviidae; genus Cettia; species Cettia cetti. The sequence goes on from VZUI01061066.1 coordinate 121,971, forward strand.
CTAGCAACGTTGACTTCTACACAAAAGCTGAACTTGGCATCTACAGCAGACCCCTAATACCACCTCACTGTACCTCACATCTCCAACCTGCCCAGATAAGGTAAAGCAGGACAAGGAGCAGGGACCTGTGCACTTGTCCATCCCATCAGGAGGACTTCCAGGCAACCAGCAACTGGGATAACCTCATCACCCCCAGGCCCTTCTGGCATTGTGTAAACAGGCTGGGAAGCACAACTAACATTGTTGCATATCTCATAAAAAATTCACCCAGCATCCATTTCTAAAGTAATCTGAATGACAGAAAAATTTTAAAAATCATAAACTTTGCCACAGCTTTTAAAAAATCTTAAAAGTATGGATCCCTTCTATCAAAAAATGTGAGAGATTTAGCCAGTCTGACCTAACAAAAGATTTTTATCATTATTAGACATATGTTTACAGATGGACAGATTTGAAGACAATTTATTCTTAATCTGGCATTTCAGAAGCACTTCTCACCTTTGTAGTGTAACAAAGGCAGCTTTAAGTACTTGAGTGCAGTTGTATTTATTAACACTTTGTATGAGTCACCACTTCCAAATGCCTTATGCTGTCCTTAAAATCATACTGGCATGTATTTCCTTTTAACATTTTGCTAAGTGCTACTAAAACTTTACAGCCCTGGGAGAAAATTATGTAGGAGAGAGCTGGCACACTTATACTTTAAACAATGAGGCATACAAAGATCTGTTCATCCTTTACCCCATTCAGATTCACAACAAGCAAAAAAACACTTTTACTTAATGTAATATCATCCATAAAATTTTACAAGTAGAATTACATTTCCAAAAAAATGCAATATATCCCTGGTAAGCCTGCACAAAGGGCCACTGCTTAGCACAAGATCATGATCATAAATCCAAAGAGTAGCCATGCAGAGAGGGAAAAAAGCCAATACAAATTTAAAAAATATATATTTAGTTTTAAAAATAAATAGGTTCATAATAGATTCTCTTTAAAGAATATGTACTGCTCTGACTCTTTAGTCTTACATTTTCTGTTTTCAAAAGTTTGGCAAAACAGAAAGAATAGCACCACTGAGGTGAATTAGTTAGGAAGAGGACTGAAAATGTTCACATAATTTATTTTAAGTTGGTAAGGTCATCTTTGTCAAACACACATATAAGTTCCAGGCAGACGTGTGTTTTTCCCATTGACAATGTATCCGCAACCACTGATAGTGAAATGTAGAAGTTAGAGGTTTCCTCCAAATTAAGCTATCCATACAAAAATGAGTTACTGTCACAGGAGTAGTGGTGCAAACAAAAGGAATCTGTTTGTATGAGCAGAGGGTCTGCCCAAGGTAATGAACGTTTCCTTCACCTACTGTGGTTTAACGTGGCAGGGACACACCTAGGAGCTTCTTCCACAGTTGCTACTCCAAGTGCCAGGAGTTTTTATACCCCCTGGGCCATGCCACAGATACTGGCAGAAGCCAGGGGGCTGCAGCAGCTGCAAGGGATCAGTGCTTAGGCTGTGGGCTGGCTGCCAGACTCAACAGCAGCAAGGATCACCTCATCTCAGCCTCTCTCTCTCTCTCTCTCATCAGTACCTGGCAATTTCTCCTCCTTTTCATCCCCCATTATCTTCAGTTTGCCATCTCTCCCTTTTCTGTCCCCAAAACCAAGCACCATCAACAAACACACTTCAAGAGAAACTCCAGCAGAACGAGAAAGATGAGGTATGTCCTTGGCTTCCCTCTTCTCCTCTGCCTGCAGAGGCAGCAGATCCCAGTCTCTGGGAGGATGACTCTTCCTAACTAAGGAAGTGCAGAATAAAGTTGATTAAGGCAACTATTTAAAAGATGGGAAATAAAAAGAAAAAAGTAAAGCCATGGGCTGAAAAGGTTGCAAGGGTGGTATTCATCTAAATGAAGAATACTGCAACGTTGATGTCAGCTGCCAAGCTTGGGCTCCATTTATAGCTGGCGTGAGAAAGGGATCATGACAGAGGACATTTTGCCTTGACTTCGGGCCACGAAATGAGCTCCTGTCACTCTGCTCTCACATTTTTTTTCCCCACTGTGTCTGAAGTTCATCCCTGAAGAAGGCAGCAAACACAAAGGACAGTTTCTAGGCAGAGACGCAGGGTGCCCCTCACAGCAGAGCCAGCATCCCTTCCACAGGCATAACAAAATGAAGGAAGGAAAAGCTGGATAACTAACAGGCCAGCAAAAAGTGCATTTTCAACTAAAAGCTCACATTGCCCCAAGAATAAGTCAATATGAAAAGTTGGTCACAGTGCCCTGGAAGAGCCCTTTAGCTGAAGGAATGAACTGAAAAAAACATCCAACTTCTGAGTTTTGTGTTTATCTAAGAGATTACACACAGCTGTGTGCAACAGTAAGGGGCAAGGATCCACAGCTCAGGAGGTCCCCAACGTCTTACATTCTGCGATATTGGCCAAAGCAAATTCTGCTAACTTTTCAAGTATTTTCCTTCCCAAGATATTCACTCTCCAGTTTCAAGCAATTATGAAGAGTTACAGGCTCAAAGACTGATTTTCTTATTAAAAGTAACAATACAGCAGAACAAATATGCTTCTTTGAAACCTTCAGAAAAAGAAGCAGTTCCCAAATTTGCCAGACGTGTAAGTAATAATTGCACTAGCATGTTTCCAGAGTGATTTTTTCTCTTTGCTATTGCCATTCGCTTTGAAGAAGCAGCAGATTCTCGGGAGAACAATAATTAATAGAGTCAGTCCAGAGATTATTTCCTCCAGTCCCTCTGCAGTGCTAAATTGCTTGAGTCTCCAGGAAATAGAGTAAAGTGGACAATATAAAAACAATCTAAACCTACTCCAAATGGGAGGAAGGTGTGTACCAAAGCAATGGGGGGCATGCACACGTTTAAAAGAGCTCCACAAAAGCTGCTATTTCCTTGCCCTTTTTTCCCCTGTTTTCCTTGATGCTCAAACCTATAGATATTTACTAAGACTAAAAGTACAAGTTTCAGAGGTCATTTGGGAAGTAATTTAAGTACATTTAAGATTACATACATGTAAACCCATGGAAAGTGTAAGTGAGCAGGTAGACCCCCAAACACTCCTGACTAAGAGGCAGGATCACCACACACCATCCCCCAGAATAAGGGTAAATGGCAGACACAGTTTGGATCCCGAGGTACAGAAAACACACATGAGCACCAAAAGGAGGCACCAGAAAGCAGGCTGTCAAAACTAATAAAGGACCTCAGAAACTTCTGGATTAATTATTTTTATGCCTCGGATCCAGCCTATGTGTTGCAGAAGGGGCACCCTCCTGCAACAACAGCTACAAGTAAAAGTGCATCAGTGCAATTACTGCATGTTCACCTCTGCTTTACATGTATCTGGGCCCTTCTCTTTTTTCCCAAGTTGGTATATTGCTCAATTCCATAACTAACACAATTACTTCTGCTGCTGTCAAAACTGCAACTTTTTTCTTCTTTCTTCTTATTTGATGGAAGTTAACACTGGAAAGAGAAAATTTGTAAGGAAAAGGAATTCTGAGAAGTAATTGTGCAAAAACTCACAGGTGAGGTTTCAATAATACCAACACAGAAAATACCACAACATTCCATACTCACAATTGGGCATTAGAACAGCAAATCCAAGCTTGCATCAGAACATGGCACGCTGCTCTCAGTTTTACAAGATACAAGAAATTACTGTACTCATAAAGGAAACATTTTTAAATGGATAGCTGAACTTAGTTCTGGTAAGGTAACTTATCTTCTAGTAAGTGTGAATAAGCCTTGTTGCAACCTCAGGAGGCCAAGCAGCAAGCCTTGCTTGCTCCTCCCATTTGGTGGCCATTGACACCAATAGCTTTTGTTAAAAACCAACTGTGGTGTCATGATTAGGCAATCCTGTGGATGATCTGAACTGAATACTTCCAGCAGAGAATACAAGAACATTATAAAAAAATAGGCAACTAATACATTGTAATATATGAAACAGAAAGACAGAAAGCAGACAAGCTTGTGATTACAAAGACCTTTTCTTCCCCAAAGAAACATCTTTTGAGCATTGCTCCTTGCTATCATGATGGTTTGGCCTTCACTTACATGGGTATGTCAGCAGGGCTGTTTATATGAATGTGTAATTCAGCCTCAAGTGCTCCTCTTCAGTGATGCCGATGTTTCAGTGAGCAAAAAAAAAAAAGCTACAGCTGAAGTCTGGGGGAGCTATCAACCCCCAAGACTAATGTAAAACCAAGACATTGCTAAGTAGTTGACAAGACTTAGGATTCACTGAACACTGGAGGACAAGGTGTTCTTGAGCCCTCACTTGAGTGCCAATACAGCTTCAATTCTTTCAAAGTGTTACTCAGACAGAGCCTGCAGCAAACACTGGTGTATGCTGGCCGAAGGGGCAGTGATCTTACAGCAACTGCCTGCTGCCAGCAGGAATGGAGCTCAGGAAGGCATCCAGCTACACCATCAGTAGGACTGTATCTACAATGCCCACCCAAACACCACATTGCTTGTCTTGTTTGAAACAAATGTGAATGCACCTGTAGCTCTGAGCATGGCAGGATAATCCTGATCTTCAGTCTTCACTACATTTGCCTATTTATAACCATCATTGAGGCTGAAAGCACCACTCTTAAGGCTGGGATCATCTGAACTGTATTTGGCTCAACATGGACAAAAAGGACTCTGAAATGTAAAGAATTTGTGTCATAAGACATAATTATAATGGGTGACAGGGAATACAGAGCCATTCATTTACCCACTCCTGCTTCAAGCAGGGAAGCCTTGAGGAGATATGAAGAAAGCTCACGTGAAAGCAACCTCATTTGCCTGATGAATGGAATCAAAATGTCTGTTTCTTTGTCTGCTTATTTGAAGCCAGATTGAGAAATTGCACTTAGAGTTAAATCTATGTCTAAATACCTGAATACGTACTGTTATGAGTCAGAGTATTTTTTGTTGCCTTGCTCCCATCACCCAGTTAAAGCTGCATTTAAGCTTACATTAGAAAGGATCCACAAAGATAGCTAGAGGCCAGTTTAGGCAAAATAGCAGGACATTAATTCCTCATGGTAACTCATCCCAGAATAAATGTGACCTCCCCTTTTCCCTCTTGATTTTGCATTCCTAATAGATAAATAGAAATTCTACTGAGTTAACAGAAAACTGAGTAGTATTACCATTAGTGGGAAAAAAAAGCTTCATGGGAGAAAACAACGAGATGAATCACCAAGAATATAACAAGGTTATTTGTGAAAACCAAGAACATACGTACACACTCTATTACCCATTATTACTTCTAAATGCACCAAAATGCATTAAGCACTTTACAGAACAAGCTATGTACAAACCCTGCTCTTGTCAGTTTATAAATCTGGCTTCATAAACACTGAAACCATCCTCTCCCCTCAAGCAGCCATGCGACTGCTGGGATTTTCAGAAGCAATGACTGAAATCTGCTTTCAGTTTTGAAGTTTGTTTTACACCAGACCTTGGGAGCAGAGCTGCACCATTTCAGAAACTTCCGTAATATATTCTATAAAGAAAACGTTTGTCCATGTAAAATGAAAGCCTGACTTAGCCTGGCCTTGCACCCTTAGGAGAAGAACAGTGTTAGATGAGATCAAACCTTAAAAGTGTCTCAAACACACAAGACTAACACACACAATGCAATGACAATCTGTACAAGACAAGGGGGAAAACAAAGTCATTTTAACATCAAGTTGCTACATCTTTGCAGCTGAAGGGCTTCATTTGATTTTGAAGGGTTCAAACCAAAGCCCCAGCTTGCAAAAATGACACCAGCGAAATTAAAGGAAATATAATTAACAAATGGCAACAGCATGAAGATCTGAGCACTAACAACCCTGTCTTGGGAGAATGTGTGTTACCAAATTACACACATAGCTTGGGAGAAGTAAAAAACCTTGCTATTTCTTGTGACTCTTGGTGAAAGGGACACTCTAATCTGCAAAGCTTCACACATTTAAGTAAACAGTTATTAATAGCCAGTGTATGGTACTTATTTTAACAACAAAAGATGTAGAAAGTTGATTAAAAAGTGTAAATATTCTAGCAGAAATCATACAGAGTAAGTTAGGCTGATAAATGTGCTCTGCATAGCATTTTTATTAAAATTTGTTGTGCATGATCTATAGAGCATCTGTATTTCGTCATGGTTCATTTTCTCACTTTCCTGCAAGAGAAAGAATTTAGGAGAACTTTAAAATAAGCAATAGATAAAAAGGATAGTAAAGGAAAGGAATACAATTATACTTCTTCAGCTGGAATTTCAGGCATGAATTGTACATAAAGAGAAAGTGATTTAAACAACTCGTACAAAATATAGTAAGATATAAGTAAACTCTGCTTAATATTACATGGTAGCTAAAGGGAACAGGCTCTCTATTTGCAGGCATAGATAATAACTGTAAGGACTTCCTGGCAATAATATTTCTTGTCAAATACTTTGAGGTTATGCTCAAGAGAGAGGAAGAAAAAGCCAACCAAGCAGCTTGCTACTAATCAGCTTTTCCTCCTGCGTGCATTTTAGTTACTCTTTATTTAAGGAAGGGCAGAAATACTGTCCCCTTCAACTTTTTCAGTCTTGACTTGAGTTCAGCCTAATTTAGAGACTAGTAGGCACAATGGCAACTTTAACTTATGGCCAGAAATGCTGTTCTAGTACTGAAGGATGTAAATACTCTCCAGCCATTATTATACTCCCTGGAAATAAAATACATAATTCAGCATCACTGACAACAAACAACCCAAAATTGTGCAGAAAGACAGTAACTGGAGACTCCCAAATTTCTCATATAAAGGAAGCTTTCAAGACTATAATGCTATCAGAAAATAAAGATTTGCAAGGACCACTTCCAAAACCATGAGTATTGGGACAGTGTATGTTCATTAAGAAAACTTACAGAAAGGAGAATGTCTCCTCAAAAAAATATAGTTAGCCAGAAGGGAAATCATCAGCTGATCAGCATCCAAAAAGGACAAGAGCATCTCTTCTGTAAATAAATGTAAGCAATTTTCCTTGTTAAAATAAAGTAACAAAAATGTTTGATAGAGGAATGTAAAATGCACAGAGGACTGCACAGTTTGCTCCTTTTACCCTTTTTCTCCTCTGCATTTCTGACGGAGGTCAATTCTGCCCTCTTGCAACATTTTTATCATCTTAAATTCCTAAAATATAGAATTCGACATTTCTTCACATGGGCTGTGCATTCATGCAGGGAAAATCTTGACTAAAATGCAGATGCATTCTGGAAGAAGACAGGTAAAGGGCAATAAAGCTCAAAAATTTGCATTTAATTAGTCAATTCTCCTGTGGCCTTAGACTGACTTTCAGATTCATATCAATCTACATCAGACCTTTTGAATACATTTCAGGGTAAGACATGCAGAAAAAAACCCCCCCACAAATATTTATTGAGAAATTCATATTATCAGTCCTCAGTAACTCTGAAAACAAAGCTCATCACTAGCAACTTCCTTTCTTCCAGCAACAACATCCAACTGTGGGCTCACTCAGCCACAAGAAAACAAAGCTGCCCAGAATGGTGCACCTGCAAGATCCTTGCCCGAAATATAAAACTGTGTGCCCTGAACCACAACTGAGCAGGAGCTCACTTCCTGCTGAAGGAGGACTGTGAGCTGCCTCTGGAAAGCCCAGTGGCTTTAAATCCAAAACTACCAGGTCATGCTGAGAACCAGACGGACCCACACACTTGTGTGAAATTGTAGTTTTTACTCCTGGAAAGCTTCAGCCTGTGCCCCTCACGTACAACTGGAAGTGAGGGGTACAATTCTCAGCTGCTCACAGCTCTGTCACAGCTGCAGCCATCTCCTGAGTTCCTCTGACAGTCAGCTCAGGTAATTCAGCTTTTGAGGTTACAACGACACGGGTCAGCAGCTTCCCTGCTCCTGAGCTGAACAGAGGTGTTAGAATGTGCTGCCTGCTGCCCAAATAATGCTGAGAGCTGCATCTCTCAGGTGGAAACCCATCACTGGGAGGTGAACCTGATCTCAAGACCTGAACATGTTGCATCCCTCACTGCAGGGGCTCACATGGGCTCCTCATGGGTTGAAACAAAAACCACTGGTCATTGCTGCTACCTCTATTTGTGTGAGACACTGCAGACACAAGAAGTAAGAGATTCATCAGCTACAACTCTGAAAGACATGCACCCTCCAAGTAAAAGCCAAGCTATGTGCTTCCTCTCCTGCCACCTGTTCCTGCCATGTGTGCAGATGTGCTCTCCAGAGGCCAGAACAGGCTGTGAACTCAGCAAGGAAAGGTCTCATAAAGGAGACCACAGAAACTGGCATCTGGCAGAGGGAGCAACCAGTTAATCAGGGGGTTCCTCAATTACTCATAGAGACCTCTGCTTGCAAAAAAGAAAACCTCTCTGATGTTCTACCACAAGTTTCTCAGTGCCATACTCTGCAGTAAAATACGAATTTTTATTTAAGTTAACTTTTATAGAAATTGGGACTATTTCCAACATTCAATACCTGCAGCTACAAAAGCTGACATTTAAAGGGATACATAATAACAGTATACAAATATTAATGACAGCCTGCAGTGATACAGGACAAGAAAAATTTACCACAGAAGAAAAAAATAAGCATTTCAGGCCACAGTACCAATTAAAGGATGTTTTATCCAGAGGGTCACTGGAATGTGAGACAATTTGCCAAGGGAAATGGAGGGTGTGGCCTCTGCACAAAGTTGGACTCCACATCTGTTTCAAGAGCTGGGATATATTTCAGCAAGAACAGGACCAGGCTACAAGTACCTATGGTTTTCTTCCAGCACAATTTGTTTATGGGTTTGCTTTGGTTTTCATACAGAAAGCTCTACATACTGTGCTCATTCAAAACCCCCACCTGGAAAGCAGAAATACACTTCCAAGTTTTTAAGTGAGCTTAATCAAAGAATGATCTTCAGATTCTTTTCCACAGTTTGTGTTTAAACAAAGTGCTTTGCAAGCCTCAGGATATTTATTAATAGGGCCAGACTGGAAAAAATACAATAATCACACAAATGAGAGTTTCAGCCAGCAAGGATACTGAATCCATATGCCAAGTCACGTACAGATGAGTGTAACAGGACCTTTTACAAACTAACAGGAAAAAGGGAAAAATAGTCATCATTAAACACCACTTAATTTAGGTCTCTACATCAAATCTGACACCCCAACTGACTTTGTAAATACTTAAAACTTTGCAAATATTATACCTTCATCAACATCAAAAGAAAACAACAGCAAGTTTCAGGAGATAAAGACACTCAGGCCAAAGTTTGGGTGCTGTAGGCATACTTGGTCATACAAGATGCTTGATCTCAAAGAAATTGATCATATACAGTAAACAAAAACAGTGAAGACTGGCTCTAATCTACTATAATTACATAAAATTGTACCAGTTATAAAATCATAGGATCATCTAACTTCATGGCAGCACAGCAAAAGTGACCGATAATCAGATTCATATAAACTAATGCACAAAAGTATTAGATTTTATTTTGAAGTAAACAATTCAATTGTATGATGAAATATCAACAGCCTCCAGTATAATTTGCACAGCTTCAATCACCTGCTTCAGAAATGTAAAGCATCCAAGTATGAAATAACAGCAGACTATCCTGCAGGTCGTTAAGATCAGCACTTACTCTTCCTGCATACCTGAGGGCATCACAGCCTGAAAAACCAAAATTTACTTAGGTTGCCCTTAGCAACTGAACACTAAATACAGTCTATTTATGTACTGCTGTAATATTCAATTTTCCTCAGCAATTCATAACATTTTTTGATTTAGTAGATGATATATTCAGAAAATCCTTTTAAGTGTGAACTATCAACAGTACTTAGATGGTAAGCATTAGAAAGAAAAAAACATTCCTTACTATCTTTTTGAGTCAGCCATGCCTGATAAGATCCAGGTATCTCCCGAGGGAACACTAAGATGTGACACCCCTTTAGAGAAAGTTAATGTGAACCATGTGGACTTGTCAGCCAAGGTATGCTACAGAAAGGCTGTCAGATTCTTTTTGTAAGTTATTCAATGCATGCAGACTTCCTTTATTCCCTAGACAAGAAAACACCATTTCACTCCATGAAGGGGAATGTCTTTCTATATTCTCAACTGTCATAGAAAGGCAGCAATAGTGTGGAATTTGAATTCTGAGTACATCCTTTCCAAGTCACTGAGAGTTCAGCTATATTTCTGCTGCAGGTACAGGTATTCCATTAGAATGAGAGCAGCAAACACACCTTGCACAGAAATACTACTTGGTGAACAACAGAGGTACTTAGCAGAGAAATAAAAAGTTAAAAAACCCTGGTTACATGATAACATGTAAACCAGAGTATCCCGTAGGTGTAATTTTCATTTGAGATTTAAATTCTAAATATATATGAAATTTTGTAGAGCTGGAGGCAGCAAAACTACTTTACTATATATAACTCTACAGAAACAAATCTCTTGAGCAAGTAAATCTCCTTCCTCAGAGTTCTACACAGACATTTGCATATAAAGGTAACCAATTTGTAACTGAAGATAAATAAACATAGAACGAACTACCTAAATATATCTGTGACCCCAATCATCTTCCATTTACTTCACTTCAGGCTGAAAGGGTGAAGACACATCTGCAAATTTCAAAAAGCTTCTGGAAAACAGAACTGAAATACAAACCATCAGCTTGTCTAGGGAATTGACTAGGTGGAGTTCAACATTTTTACTTCAGGGTAGTTCTGTAGTCACACCACCATCACACCTGAACAATCTCTAAAGGCTAGCATGTGTTTCCACACACAGGTTCTTTTAGGAAGAGAATAATTTCCACGGGGGAAGAAAAAAAAATTAAAAGGACCAGAGAAAAGCCTTGCTCAAAAATCACCAAAAAAGGATATAACAGAGACTGAAATCCTCATCTTCAACTTCATCTACATGGTTAGCCTTCATTCCAAGCACAGGTTGCTGATTTTAGCCACACATGACCCTGCTGCTCAGGCAGACCTGAGCCCAAAACCTCATCCTGAAGCTTTAGCAAAGGACTAGTGCTGGGTGATTTAGTCTTCTCCTGGAGAAGCAGTATCAGCATAAGCCCTCCTAAGGAAGCACAGCACCACATCTGAGCCTAATGATTGCGTGCCCCTCTGAAGAGAAACCCTGAAGATCCACTCACGTGGGAGTTTCATTAAACAGCATCTTTGTAAGTAGTTACTGTACTGTAATTGCTCTGCAGGGACAGGATATGCTAGAAACAGACAAACAATAAAGGGAAGCTTTACCTTCTGCTTTACCTGTCTATACACAGGGTGGCCACTTTCTCCATAGTTGAGGCCACTTCTATTTCTGCACAGTATCTGGGAGCAGACTAATAAAACCACATCAGTGTGGCTCTGCACCTAACCTAGCAAGTCCTGCACAACTCAACCTGCATCTGCACCCCATCTTTCTCCTGCACATGCAAGGAAGAACACTGATATCCACGTGTCAGTGAAGAGCTCCCAGAATACATGAGGTGTTCAAGAGCTGTAAAAAGATAGAAACTGATCAGAATAGAAATCTACTTCCTGTATTTTTTTTTAAATCCTGCAACACACACGAGCCCCCTGTTTCCTGTCTTCCCTGGATTCCAACTCTTTGGTGTCAACTCATGGCCACTTTGCAGAGCAGATAAAAAACAGCTGGACTCACTTCAGATTCCATCAATCCCAATCAAAGTTTGGCCTTGGTGTTCATACTGAGCGACAGAGAGTGCTCACTTCCTATATTTATATATGCTCTTTGGAGATTAGCAATAAAAGTACTTTCAAATGTTGTAGAAGTGAAAGCATGAGTCACCACTGTCACTGGGAATTTCACCCAAATGAAGAATGAAGCACTGGGCTCAACAGTCATCAGAAATCATACTCCTCGTTCCAAAAAATCCAACATGCATGGTGAGCATAAGTCCTTCACAAATAAAATTCAAGAATCAGATGCCAAAAACCTGACATTTAACTATTCCTCTACTGCTAATTGCCTCTTCTGCAGCTTGCTTATTCTGTGAATTTGATCGTTTTCTTCAAAATTCCCTAATTTGAAAACACCTACAGACCAATTAAACTTCCTGAACAAGTTAAGTCTGCTTGTGAGTATTCAAGATAGGAGAAAATAAGCAGCTACCTTTTGTGAAGTAGAGATGTTTAAGATTTTTTGGTGGGCAGGAACTTACTCTCCAGCCCACAGCCTGTCCTTAACTTTACCAAACCACAAAAATACATTCTGACTGATCTGGATACACACCGGCCCAGCCACGGGCTTGCTGTTTCTTGCTGGCAAGCATGTGGGGATGAGAGAGAAACCAGTGAAATGGTCCAGGTAAAGGCAGCACACTTATTAGTCCAGTAAGATAAATTACTTGTAGGATTTCCTGCAATTATGGTAACAAATGTGGTCTGCTGGCAGCATGTAAGTTTGTTGTTAAAATCCATGAGTGGCTGAAGGCTCAAGTCATGAGGCAACGTGTCCTGAAATCAGAAACGCAAGCAACTGTCTTTAAAAGGGGATTCTTGCAAAACACAAGCAAGCCACAGGAGGACGTCAGTGCTTGGGTCCTCCTCACTGGGAGATTTTTAGAGTTCCAGTTTAGTTTTACAGTATCACCACTAATCTCGCTACTCCACCTTGTATTATTTCAACACCTAACTCTTATGAGGTACAGTTAGCATTACTACAACTGGAATATTGGAGGAAAATATCTATTATCCTCTTTTTATTCCCTCTGTTCTCCAGAAAGCAGGAGGTTTGCTAGAGTCATAGTCTCCCGTGCAAACTGCTTCTTTTGCTTTCTCCATCCTTCCATGCAGTCTCATGGATTTAAGACACTGAAGAGTGAGCAGCAAGTCTGCCTATCACCCCAGCAAGGGGTAAGATGAGCATAGGCTGAACAAACACACAATACAAGCCCCAAACGCTGCTGGAGGCTGGGGAAAAAAAACCCTTCTTTTCTCAAAATATTCTCCAATGTCTGAATTTGAGGTGACCTCATTATCAGCAACAGATTCAGAAGCTTACACCAACTCAAAGTTGTGTTGTCCAGGGACTCACACATCCCTTCCACTCTGGATGCCGGAACACTCAATTTTTGGCCCCCAGAAAGTCTCGTATCCTCTTCTCAGATTAATTCCCCAAGGTACCCCTCAAGTCATGGCAGCCACTTCCAAATCCCAGCTCCTCCCCATTTTCTCATATTCCCTGGTGAAAGACAGACAGAGTTTCCTCATCAGGGTAAAATGTCCTTTCCCTTGAGGGAAATCCTTTCTGGTAAATGTTTCAAGACAAAACAAGATTAAAGATATTACACTAAGATTAAAATGGCTATATCCAAACCAGATCATTCTCCAAGCTTCCTGCTTTGAACCACTCAGGGGCCACTCGATTGGGCAAGAGCTGAGGCTGTTTTGAGTCTTTTTGTTACATAAAAAAACTCTACATCTCAAGTAACTCATGGATCTCTCTGGTTTTTTAGCCAAAATACACAAAGCAGCATTTTAGTGTCCCATAAAGCCACTAAGATGGCGGGGGGGGGGGGGGGGGGGGGGGGGGAAGAATTTAGCAACAAACAGAAAGAAATCCCAAGTCAGGAAGGTGACCATCCCTTTTAATGAAACTATAAGAAAACTGTTCCTGGAACATTTGGAGATTTTAGTATCAGTTACAAACACCACAAAACCAAAAAGAGCTTTCAATTCAGAGTAATTCAGCCAGATGATAAGTGGGCAAGTAAAACTAGCCCATGTCTAAAAATTAAAGGCAACATACATACATCAAGAATGAGATATTATTTACCTTTCTGCAAGTTTTAATGAAAATGTCACATAAACATATGATAAAGGACTTTGGACTAGTGAAAAGATATTAGGAGGGAAAAATTGTTCCTGTGGTTGAATGCAAGTATAACTGTCTCTCAATCTGCATTTTGGTTTGTTTTTCTTGTTTGGTTTTTTTACACCTACTTCTTCAATAACATATTTTTATTTATTTTCAACTGACTGGTTTCTTTTCATTTACTTTTCACTGAAAACAATGTTTCAGCTTTTTAAAATTACCTCTATATCTAGTGGAGTTTTTTGTTAAGTCAACACCAATGCTGAGTTCAAAATGGAACCATGACATAATTATCAGTCATCCCACTCTCACTTAACACACACAGAGGATCCAATGTGCTACAGGTGATGTGATATACCCACTGACATAACAGTCTTAAGCTATTAAGTCTGTGTTTGCATAAGCTATGCTTGCAAACACACTAGGAAGCCTCAGAATCGCAGTGCCATCCCTGTTGATTTATGGCTACATTATTGTGTTGCACTGGTTGTAGCACATAGCAGAGCTCAGAGGCTGGTACAGAGGATAGAATGTCCAAACAACACAATTTTTCCAAGTTTAGCTGACTCTAGCTTGGTCCTGAGGCTGAAACACCCTCCAAGCTCTGGGAAGCACCAGGAGCACATTCCCCAGTTCAGCACCACCTGAACAAATGCTGTTTCCCATGCTCTGGCTACCCCAAGACATGAGGCAAAGCACACAACTGAGGAAGACTGGGAGACTTCCTTCAAAAAGCACAGTGCTGATTTGAATGAAGATGCTAGTGCAGATGCTTCCTTTTATGAAAACCACGAAACTTTAATTATCAGTCCTGAAAATCGGAAGAGAACCTCACCACAGAAATCACTGTAATTTCTTCTGCCAATAAATTAATAACTATTAAATGCTATAACACTGGATAATTTTTATTTCAAAGTTATCAAAACAATAGCTTGATTTGTATTTACACCACGCAATTACTTAATGAGAACAGTACATTGCTACATTTAACTGGCAATTACTAAGGTCTCAATACAAGAAAGCTCTATAGTCTTAGCTCATCATCAAGTCAACAAGCTTTTCTCCTCATCTAGGTTTTTCAGACTCCATGTTAAGCCTATGCAGAGGTAATGCACATCATCCAGACCCCTATTCTCCAGGCAAACCAGTAATATCAACTACAAATGTTACTTTATCTCCAAGACATAACCTTGTGTTACTACTTCATCATTGAAATATATCCTAAAATAGTAAAAAAAATAAATTGAAGTTTCACTCTTAGGCACGCAGTTTTCCTTTTGCTGCAATATATAGCAATCAAGGAACAGGGGTTTCGCCAAAAGGGCAATGGTCACCCGATATGGCAGGCCATCCTTTTTCCCTTGCATGCCTGCTGTCCTGAATTCAATGCACTACCTGCTGCTGGCTCTGGGCATAAAACAGGACTGATACTCAACTGACAGAAACAATAATGTGTTTGCAACTAGTAGTTAATGGTAGACTGACAAGCACAATCACAGGAAGCAATAAAGTTTCATGGCTCTAGCACGTGACGTGACTGGCAGTGGTCTCCACAGCATCGAAGTACTCAAGGCACCATTACCCTGACGAAAGAAGTGGTTCCACTCTGTTTGATGTATGATAACTAGAAATCACTATCACTACTCATACACAGTACCAAAAGAATTTGCTCCTATTAACTAATTTAGCTGACTTACCATCCCCTCTAAAAACTCTCCTATTATTACAGTAGCTGAATGCACTAACACCTACAGCTGAGTGGGTACAAAAATATGTAGAGACAACATTAAACCCTGCTACCCAAAAAAACCCAAATAGGCTCTTCCAAATTGTTTATACAAGGGTTTTTTTTTAAAAAAAGGGATGTATAAAAAGAAGTTTAATTTCATGTCCACTACTGAAGGAATCAAAGTGAAGCAAGCGGGGGGAAAAAAAAGCACATCGCAGTGTATCCCGCAATTGATACACTTAGAAATCTATCAACCCGTCCCGCCAATCCAGTACCCGTGCTCCCAGGGCCAGTGAAGCAAGCCTACTCCGACTGACAATTCCCACACAAAACTTTAACAACAGCAATAAAATTATTCATCACTGACATGGGTGCAAACGAGAGCGGCACCAGCCCTCGCATGCTATTACTCGTGCTGGAGTTTATTTATGACTTCAGGAGGGGAGGCAGCTGGTTGTTTTTACGCGGCTTTTTTTTTTTTTTTTTTTTTTTTTTTTTTTTTTTTTTTTTTTTTTTTTTTTTTTCCTGCCAGAGCAAACCAGAAAATACTCCTAATAAGGCTGGTGGAAGTGCAGCGGCTTCTCAACAGCACCAGCTCTCGTGAAGGAAATTAAATAAAGTATGGTGTTAACATCTGAACGGCGGCGGGAGCGGTGCCGGAACCAGGCACCGAGAGCACTCCCGGTGCTGGGCTCAGCCCAGCCCGAGCACGGCAGAAGGGTCAGCGGGGCCGGACACGGGGCTCCCGCCATCCCCGAGCGCCTCCCGAAGCCGGAGCGCCCCGGTACGCCGGGGAGAGCTGCACCGCCACGGCTCCCGCTGCCCGGCTGCCGCCGCATCGCCCTCTCCCTTATGAATTAAAAAGATACATATTTTTATGCCATCTCCAGCAAAGCGCGACACTCCAGGTGGAAGAGCGGGGAAAAGCCTCCGGCTCGGCGCCCTGCCTGCAGGCTGCGCGCATCGAGTCCTCGCCGGGGCAGGACGGCAGCCACCTCCCCCTGACCCGCGGTTCCACGCCTGTGCGGACGGACAGACGGACGCTCCCACCACCCATTGGCACACGTGGGCGCCCCGGCCCCGCCGGCCCCTTCCCGGCCCGGCACTCACCGCGTAGCGCAGCGCCGGCCTCTCGCTGAACACCGAGTCCCCCATGGGCGCGGACGGGCGGGCGGAGGCGCCGCTCCCTCCGCTCGGCGCGGCGGTGGCGCTGGGCACCGACCCCGACCTGCCGTCCGGCGGCCGCCGCAGCGCTGGGCTCCCGCCCGGCAGCCTCCGGCCCCCGGCGCCCCTCCCGGTACCTCCCGCCTGCAGCCCGCCCCCGGCTGTCCCCTCCCCGCCGCGGGAGCCGGCAGCCCCTCGGCAGAGCCCGGCGGCAGCGGGAGGAGGCGGCTCCCGGCACCGCCGGAGGGGCGGCGGTTTCGGTTCTCCCGCCCAGCGCCGGTGCCTCCCCGCCGCGCTCAGCCCGGCGCACCTGCGAGCCCTCCCCGGAGGGGCGGCTCCGTTCCCGGCTCTGGCCGTCCCAGGCGGACCCCGACGCCGGCTCGGGGTCCGCCGGGCGGGGCGCTCCGTGAAGGCGCCGAAGCGCAGCCCCGACCGCCCGGCAGCGGCGGCTCCAGCCGTCCCGTCCCGCAGCCCCGGGCAAACATCGATCCGGCCCCTGGCAGCACCTGGGGGCGAGGAACCTGGTCCTGCAGGCGAGGACCTGAAGGTGAAGGAGAGAGGGACAAATAAAACATACAGCTTTCCTGTTCATGGTTTTACAATGCGTGCTTTGGGTGGACTGGCTCATGAGTGCTTAACACGTAGACTTTGAAAAGCAAAATGCTATGTCACGGCCTATTCGTTACTTTATGAATGTGTTTTTACACAAACTGCAGAAGAACAAACAAATTCTGAAGGGAAATTGCATTCTGCTGCGTTATATAATTAGTAGTGACTTCTGTGTGATATGCCTGGGGAGATTATTCCATCAATGGAAGTGTTTAAAAATGTATAAACCTATCTCAACTAAGCATAGCCTAGGCCAGGCTGCATGATTTCCTGAGCCCTCTTTCACCTTTATAATAATTTTCCAATGCTCTGTACAAATCTTGGTAAGGGCAGCAACCACCCCAGTAACTTTCACATTTATTCTCTGAAGAAGTGGCCTTCCTTATTCTAGTGCTGCATGACATATATGAAATTAATCAGTTTTGCTGTTTCCAACCTACAATCTAGGCAAATGCTACTAGCCCACTGCATTATCTCAAAACAGAGGTAGCACAGTACTGTAGGGAGAAAAGGTATTTCGAGAAAAGACAGAAATGTGTACAATAACACAAAACACATCCTGGAAAAATCAGTTGAGCCAAAGTTTTTATGTACTCTGATGTACTGTACTCAACACGCTTCCAGTTATGGATCTTCCATGGATCTTAATCCCTATTGCAGAGGAAATAATCTTTAAGTGTTCCCATGGACAGTCAGCTTGGCGTGAACAAAGAACACAGTATCTGCATTTACCAATAAAGTCCATTTTTGTCTCTCGGGTGAACAATCTGTGCTACTCCCCTTCCTGGAAAACAAGGCAGGGTAGATACTTGAGCAGTTTCAGAGCATGTATGGGAAAGCAGTACCCAACAGAAAGAAACCTTATGTATCAAACTTCAAATCATCAGAATCTCCAGGCAGGTAGGCAGGAAAAAAAAGCATAAAAAAATAAAACCTTGAGTGCCTGAACTTTTCTTCTAAATTTCTGCTTTTTATTTCAAGGAGATGTTTTCCTGGAAAACTCTACATATATCATATGCTCTGATACCCAATGTTTGTTTTTCTGCTCTGCAAGTTTGACCACAGAAAGTAGGTGAGCAAGACGGGAAGAGGTTTGCAGGATTCCTACCCTCGAGCTCTGTACCATCACCAGCTTCTAACCACTGTCAATGCAAAAGGAAATGCAAAACTCGCAAAAGGAAATGCAAAACTCACAAAAGGATTAAAACAGGGGTGTTGTTTCTAATAAGTACCCCAAGGTGAAAAGAATAGTATGGAAGAGAGCACAACCCCCAGTTGTAGAGAAAGTAGAGGAGAAGCAAACCAGCAAAGGGAGAGATGTGAAACTTTGAGAAAACAGAGTAATCCAGGGAGAGGGAAAAAGCCAAAAAAAAACCCAGGAAAGGTAAAGAATGCCCTAGAGGGAAAAGCCAGAGAGGGGAAGGACTAAAGGTGAAATTTTGCAGGTCAAACTTGTTTGGCCTAAAAACTCATTGCCACTGAAAAGGAGAGTCTGCCTCCCATTAACCCTCTTCATTCCCCTCTTCCAAGCCACACGCTGCCACCACCTCCCTTCCCTCTGCCTCCCTCTGCCTCCGTGCTTCTCACAAGCCAATACAGTAAATGAAGCACACACCTTTCTTTCCATTTAGCAGACTGAATCAGCCCTCCGAGGGAGGAGATGAGTGCCAGAGCTGGCACAAAAGAAATCTGGAGACTGTCTAGTTGGGAGTAGGATACTGGGGGCAGACAAAGAGCATGCATGGAAGTGCTTTGCAATAATAACACGTTGTTACATTGGTGCAGCTAAGATTGAAAATAAAGAATACATGATAAGGAAACTGCAGTTGAACTTTTTATGATGGCAAGGAAAGAGTTATGAGCAAAAACTTACAGTTATCAACCCCAAAAAACGCAGGTTTACTAGATCCAGTTTTATTCTGTTCACATAATATAAAAAACAGGGAGCAAAGATTCTTGTGTCTTCATGTATAAAATCTCAAATGATATGTTAAGTTGCAGCTATCAAAAATTTCAGAGTTTAAGATTTTTGTGTACCTAGTATCAGAATTTAAAACCAATTGTTGACTACAGGAGGTGTTTTCAAAGGCCAGACATCAACAAAAGCTTTCTGGATTTTGAACACAAGCTAGCATGGCTGTGATTAGAAAGCTCCCTTACACTTTATTTATGGTGGCCAAGGAGTTCCTGATTTCGAACTGCACAGGGTTTGGAGCCCACCCTGGTCTGCAATGAACAGGAACCCACTGAGCACTCAGTGGCCTGCAATCATCTGTCCCTCTCTTAAGCCTCTTAGCAGCTAGGATTTACAGACAGATCTTTCTGGCCATTCTGATTACCTTTTACCCTTTCACATTCCATCCTTATTCACTTATGATGCATTTATGATTCCTCCTTTCTGTTCCTTCCAAATTTCCTTCCTCCTTTATTCAGCTGATAATGTGTACCCAAGGAATACATGCAGCTCACTTTAGGAAGTATAAACCTTCCAGGTTAGCTTCTCTTAAGAGATGATAAAAAGCATCACAGCTAATTTCCTGTATATTCATTTTGGGGCAACTCAATCAATTCATGCTTTCCATGATCCCCACTGTGGTTGTTCCTTACTCAGCTTTGAGGAGCTGTAATGTGGGCTTTACACCTGCAAACATAGATTTTAGTAAAACCATCACTCCTCTCCTGTTTATCATGTCATTGACAACAGAAAAGAAGCATGAACAATCTTTCAGCTAAAATTTAGTTGCTTACGACACAGCAGCTGGGAAATGAGTAGGTAATTGAACCTTACCTACCTGATCATTAGTGAAGCCAGGTTTTGTTTTTCCAATATTACTGTAGGAACTGAGTGCTTTCTCAACAGTAACTGCTAATAAACAAAGGAAAATAGCTATCCAGTTGCAGACAGCACACAATTATGAAATTGGGGAGAAGTGACTTCTCTACTTCCTTGCCATGAACTTCACCTGGAGCTAGTGACCCAAGCTGTCTGATGTCTCATCAGATGAGGTAGGAAAAAATTTCCAAATGCATCCTGTTTTGGGAGGGCGGCCAGCATGGCCCTTACTGCAGTAAAGGATTTGCCTAACCTAAAAGTAAACATCTACAATCTCCATCTCAGCTTATCACCCTAGGCTTTCCTCTTCCACAGGAGGAAACCCACACATCTGGTGGGCAATTTTTGTCACTCCATGTAGGCATTTAAAATAAGGTACATAAATTGAAGTGCTACTTCAGTGGGAGTCTGTGACCATTAGATCAGATGGCTGTCCTTCAGGCATCTGCAGGGAAGTGAGGTGAAGCCCACCTGGGAGATCAGCTATTAATACTCACCTGACTTTCAGAAAAATCCTTAACAGTCTCAGTGCCTTCGTTCTTTGCATTCAGACAAGCAGGGGCTACTGTACTTACCAGGTGACAGTACAATCAATATCTTCAGGTGAAAAAGCTTGAAGCAAGCATGAAGATCTTGTTTTGCTTGACCTTTCTAATAGTATCTGAGCACAACTTCCATACAGAGGTAACTCCACATCTGGAAAAGACTTGCCTCTGTGGCTGCTGAACCAGAGCCAAGAGTGATACTGGCAGCATGCTTCTTCCTTGGGCAATTTTAGCACTTTTCTTTTTCTGGCCAAACATTCATTTGGTCGATACAAGTAATGGTTTTAGTCTATTTCCCAAAAAGAAGTTGACAGACAAGCATATAAAATTCTACAAATAAAACAAAGAAAATAAAGAATTGTAATTTAGGGATAATACACTACAAAAATCTTTTGTTTGGAATTTTTTTTCTTTTATTTATTTGCTACCTAGCAAAATGTGTTGATAATTTCTCACCAGTTTGTAACAGAACTTGGGGAAATAGTACTTAATGCCCATGAAGAATGAAGTGCCATCTCACTCCTGGAGACGCTTCTTTACAATAATGACGCAAATCTTCTTAGACAGAAAGAAATCCTATTTGGAAAGAACTTGATCGCTGTAATTTCCTAGATGTCTGAAAGCTCTTTATACGAGATCTAATACATGAGAAGAGTGTGACCCTGTCACTGCTCTCAAGGAGTTGCCCAAGTGTTGCTCATACTGGTGGAAAAGAAGTGAGTGCCTTATTCCTGGGGGGCAGGTAAAAAGCATCCTGTGTTCCCTCGATGCAAACACTTACCTTGTGCTTGCACCAGGTGGTGCAAGCTGAGAGGAATTGCACCTTGTGCACACCCACAAAAGCTTCTGCACGGTCCAAGGCCAAGAAGCCCTCGAGGGCAAACCAGACTCCAGATTGTAACTCAAAGCTGCAAAATGTGCTGTGCAGAGGGGCAGGAGGAGTAGCTTTTTTTAAGAATGTAATCAGTACATATCTAGAGGAGGACCCTCCTCTCTTCTCCATGCCCTCTGCCTGTGGTCAGTCAACCAGAGCTGCCAGAGCTGCTCCTGCCTGATGGGGCAGCTGGGAAGGAGCAGCAGTAACAAACCTAGCAGTAGGGAAAGGTGAGAATTAAGACAACATGCCCTGGAGCCAAAGCCAGCTATTCTGGTAAGCACTTGATATAAGAAATGGACAACTCATGGAAACTCCTACAATGTGAATGATGTTAGCAAGCATCCAGGAGTTTGTTAGCATTGGTGTGCTACCAGAACCTCACACAGGATAAATCACTACACTTTTAAATTAAAAAATCCCTATATATATATATACATACTGTATAATTAATTGATTGTAGGTCAGTGATGTCCTGCGTGTGATAGTGCATATTACTACACTATCAGTTATCAGCAGCATGGCAAAGAAATTTAATCTAAAATACTTTTGGTTTAGAAAAAGGTTAAATTACTTTGTATCCTTTACATGTGCAAAATGGTCTCTATTTCCAGCATCACTGAAAATTCACTAGAATATCTTTAAACCAACTTAGATCAAAAAACTTACCCTAAAACTTAGCATAAAATACTTTTTTCAACAAAAATTACCATTGACCCCATGGGTCACTAGAATTCATTTGGGTTTTAAAGCTGCAGAAGAAACTACCAGTTATCCTGCCATATTTTTCTCTCCTTAGAGGCTGCAGTTTAAATAAATGTGACCACTCACTGTTTCATTTGAAGATAAATGACAGAGTTTCAAGTCTAATTTTTTTTTAAAATATTTGTTTTTCCTTGCTGACACAGACCAAGAAAAAAATAAGGGGAACAATGCCGGGGTTGGGGGGGGCGGGGGGGGAATAAGGGGGGGGGAAAAGTGTAACTTCCAGGTTAAGAGTGTCAAAACAGCTTAGGAGACTGCAAGCCAAAAATCTCAGTGAAGTCTCATCTCTGTAAATTATACACATCTGGGAAAATCACAATTCACTAGAAGATTTTTCTAGTTCCTGAGAGTGGGTAGATCTCCATTTATTTCCTTCCTTGTTTATCTCCTTGCAATTCACATTCACTGTAAAGTAAAACTGGGCTGTGCTCTCACTAGCAATTATCCTTCTCCCTTAAATCTCTTCCAGGAACTGAAGAGGGAGAAAAACACAATTTTCTTTCATTACATATGACTTTTACAGAAATTGCAGCTGTATGAAAAAAAAAAATTTAAAACCACTAACTTGAAACAAGTCTCACAGATACATGATCAGGTTGCTCTGATTAGAAAGAAGAATGCTTATCAACAAGAGACAGAAGCATGGGCTCCTATCTAAATTTACCATCTGGATATTTGACAAGAATTTAGGAGGAGGAAGGGCTCTTTCACAAACCAAAAGTTTATTCAAAATTGTTTCATGAATAGTATGGGAATGTTAAAATCCATTTAGTCTGTGGAGTAATAACTACACAATAAACCACCCAAGAAGTAACGTGACTACCATACATTTTGATTTAATGTTGTAATTCATAAAGCAGTTTTGCAGTGTAAAAGTAATTATTCCAAGACTGGAACATGACCAAGGCTCTTGTGACCCACAATAATAATATTCATAATGTTAACAAACCTCTTCAAATGAAGTCATTGTTTAATACACTTCAGACTACATGTGAAGTGGTTACAAACATCATGTTTTTGTAGTTGTCAATAATTTGGGGATCATGTAAGCAGATGGATCTTGTGTTCTTCTGGATTTCAACTGTAAATTAAGAGTCAGGGTATTATTATTCATAGTATTCACTGGGTCTGGTTGAAAAGCTAGTGTTCCAGCTGAGAAGGAACTTTGCTTTTCAAAATTTGACTTTCATCCGATTGAGTCTAAAGCCAATATTTTAGAAGTTTTTGTGAACTATGAATTCTTATACTTTTTTTTGGAGCCAGATAAAGACAAATGATGAAGCAGTCTGCTGGTTAGCAATGAGCCTGACAAAAATTCCTCTTTCCTCAGAGCCCTGGGGGAGCGCTCATGCAAACTGCCCTTGGAGTGACAGTCCCTGGGAGGCATCCCAGTACATCTCTGCTCCAGGGCAGGGAGCCTGGGAAGCCAGAAAGGCAGCCTGAGAATTACTATGGAATTAGGATTTGCCACAGTCCTGTGAAGCCCTGAGGTCTTGGCACTGACAAGCTGCAGGGCCGTGCCATCCCCAGCGGTGCCAAGCCCTGGCAGGCAGCCTGTCCTATGGCTGGGGAGGCTGCTGCAGAGCACTTCTGCCAGGCAGCCTGCACTGCTAATGGGAACTGGGAATTTTCAGCATCACTGGGCCTGGGTTTGGATCACTCCATGGATTTAACCAAAGATATACGCTCTTGAATCAGTCCCAGGCATTGGGTTGTGGGACAGCCCAGGAGGATTTTTTCTCAGCCATAAGCCCAGAGTCTCCATACAGCCTGCTTTACTCAGGGATAGTTTTCCTGGATTGATTAGAAGTGAATTCAAGGAACTGCAAACAAAATATTTGAAAGCCAGTAAATGAGTTTTTCCCACTATAGCAAATTTCTACTCATTACTGTGATTAATGGCTTTTAAAATGTTTCTTCTTTTGTATTTATAAAATGGAATCATATCCAATAACCTCACACACTGAGTTCCTTATGAGGTATTTTGAACTTGTATATATGACTGTCCACTGAATTAATAATGAGCATTTCTACAGTGTGCTCTAGCAATTTACATTCACTGTCTGGTTTTACTCTGAAGAACAGGAATGGTTACAATTTCACTATGTGGAGTCTGAGGGCTTCAAGCAGTAATGAATTTTATTAGAGCATAATTTTCCCTGGCCGTAAGTTTGTTGTCGTTTTCACCTTGAGGCTGTAAAAGCATCAAAGCACATTTGTTTTCTAGTAAGAAACTTAAGTCACCTAATGATTCAGACATAAAAGTTCCCCTAACCTGTCATGACAAGTGAGAGAGAATATGAGGGAACAACACTCAAAGGGGAGATGGAGATGCAGAACATTAAACACTCTGGATGACTCTTACACTAAATCTAAAAACATTGTAAAGAAGTTAGGAAAAGAACAAACAACAACACACAGGTCCAAGTGTTCCAGGTGTGACTCATCTTCAGATTCAGACAGTTCCCCAGAAGTGTCTATGCATGATTTATGCATCTTGGTCTCCATTTAGTCACTGAAGACTTACTCTATACAGACAGTAGAGTTGAAAGAGTTTGGGACATCTCAAGCAGATGCTGTGTTTCATCTGCTGGACATATTTCCAGACCCAGATGAGTGCACTGAATATATGTGGCTACCTGGAGAAGCTGCCATTGCAGACACATCCATGTATAGAACCCTAGAACAAGCTGTGCTATCCAAAGGAATGACTATGCTAAAGACCCTTGGTCAAACTGCCTGGATAGCCTATTTCAACAGTCATGTGTTTCTACCATCTAAACCAATGCAAGCTGGAGCTTGGGGAAGGGATCTGCACAAAGGCCTGTCTTATATGTCCAGACAAAATGGATTAATACTTTACCCAACAAGACCCATGGAGAAACTCGGTACTTAGCAGGGCACATTGCTGAAAACACAGCCCAGTAAACATAAAGCAAAAGGTGTATTTATTTTGCTTTTGTTCTTCCCTACAGCAGTCATGACAGTCATGCTACATGTGACTGCATGTAAATGTGGCATCTCGGTCTCACAAATTAGTCTAAATGCCAAAAGAGCTGAGTTTAACTGAAGAGTTACAATATGTTAGAGCTCAAACTGCTTCCCAGTTGTATTCTGAAAAAAGGTTAAATCACCCACCTGGGTGTCTGGTTCTCCCTGTTACCTGGAAACTGGAGCTCTGAGTGCAAGCACTGTAGAGAAAGGGATTTAAAAAGCAACAGGAACATGAAAGCACCATTCATATAAGACATGCACCATCATCCAAGCAGTTTCTCCAATTGCAGAGGTGTATTGTTTGAATCTGCAGGATCCTTTACTTGATGGAAGTATACTGAATTCCTCATAGCTTGGGTGCAATTATTCTTGTGTACCCCATACTGTGGCTATTCCCTTTGATGGGGTTGGAGGAAGGTGAAGGCAAAGCACAACCCACAGCCTTCCAGATCTAGGGATCTAGAGGTGGTATAGTCACAGTGCTGCTGAGCGAGGACACTTAAACTAATTTGGGAGGGGAAGATCCCCCTGGGCAAAACAGTTTGGGGAAAGCTGAGTTGTATAAAAATGTTGGCCTATTCTCAGGCAATTGTTTTGTAAAAAGGTAAACTATGAATTGAAAGTACTGAAGCTGTTCCTAAAGATTCCCCCACCACTCTGCTCTCCTTTTGCAGTAAAGACGCCCACTTCCTTTGTAGTTAAATTCTTCTCAAGTGACTTGTATTGCTTCAACTGTCCTGGTAAGACTCGAAAAAATGTAAGTACAGAAAAGGCCTTGGAAAGATTCACTGCAGTTTTGCACTAACTTGATAATACTGGTGATTTCAATGAAGTCAGCATAGGGAAAAACAAGAATAGTGCAACAGTGAAAGAGAGCTGTGCTAGAGCAGTGCTCTTTATCCTCCCTTTTTGTCCTGTTCCCTTGATTAAACAGTCGAGGAGAAATCTTGGAAGTGATCCTGTACACGATTTGTGCTCCTAAGCAGAGCCAGAATGCTGCGAGCCAAGTGCCAGGCTGATTATCCAAACTTTTACTGTTTATATTGAGGCATATATTCACTGGGTGCTGGAGTTTGAGACCACATCTCCCCACACACCAGCTGGGAGGTATCAAAGTCCGTGTGCATTATCCACCCATTCACCTCCAATTAGAAAAAGTGTCCACAATATGCTGAGAACATCAAAGTGTTAAGGAAAAGGAATTCATCCACACAGAACAGAGAATTTAAGCTGTTTACAACTTTCTGCTCTCTGATGTTTATTACTACCCCCGCTATAAAATCTTTCTCCATCTGCAGTACCTTGTAGTGAGAGAGTTAATGAAAACCCAAGCCACATTCCAAGGATGGCAATACAGAATGAGAGCGACCTCAGCATTGTTTTGCTAAGATCTCAAATTGCCAATACTGCAAAATGAAGTAATGCGCTCTGTCAACATGTAGCATGCTCTATAAATGGGATTGCCTGTTCATCTGTTAGTAAAACATGCAGAAAAGCACTAGTTGATTTGCCTTAGAGCAGCTGACTGCTTGCTTTGACTTCTTCCTTAAGATTTATTTGAAGCATAAAACTGCTGAAAATCTCCAGTGAGTAAAAAATACAAAAATATATTAAAATTAATTAAATTTATTTGCACATAGGCCTCACTTTATGTGGCTCGTATTAAGTTAGCATTTCTTTATCAGAAGAATTAAATCTAAAGTTAACTAAAGCACTGAATGCTGAAAGTTGATTTCCATGGACTTCAGTACTAACTTATAAAACTTACATTTTTTTTACAAACAGAAGATTACTTCAATAGTTAACTTAGAAACCTCAGACAGTTTTAATAAATTTATAGACAGCTTCCAGATTGAATTTTGCTGATCCAGGCTTCTTAGGCAGAGTTTATGGAGCCAGACTTGTCATATGAGCTATTTCTATAAGCCTCAGGTAAATATACACAGGGTTCATGTTGTTAGAGAAAGTGGCTTTTTCTCTTCTAAAAAATTTAAGTTAATCTTAAGCAAAAACAAAAGTTCATTCAGTACATTTTGTATTTGTTATTTTTGACCCATTTTGGGAAGTATTTTCCTTCCACAGATCTGAACTGTCCCTGCTTCTGTCCAACTCACTTTAACTCCTTCGTTTCTTTCACCACTCTCTTTCAGACTGTTGCTCTGGTCTCTGAGTTAAAAGCAGCTAGATGGCACAGCTGGAGAAAGGGAAAGGGTTTTCAGGTATTTCCTTCTCCTTCCCACCCAGCAGCTCTCATGCCTTCCCTTTTCTACATGTCTGCTTTAACTCAAGTTTCATAGAAAAGTTTGAGCTGTATTTCAAAACCAATTTAGAAGTATCAGTTTTTACTCGTGTAGCTGGAGTCCTGATGTGGATGCAGTTACAGGGATCAAATGGATATGTTTTATGTCCATTGCAATTCAAAATTGCTATCTAAAGCAGCTTTATTAGAATATCACTCTGTAGTAAGAGGGTTCTCCACTTTCTGTAAGTTGGAATTTGTAAACTCCATAGACAAAGCTGTATCTCTTATTTAAGATTTCAGTTCAATGTCGTTTTTCCAGTGGACTGTCACATAAAACCCAGATTTAGAGTCAAAAGTACGCCAGAGACAGGATGTCAGGATCAAAGGATCTGTAGCTTCTCTTTTAGGTAGCACATAGGCCTGCAAGTAAGACAGGAAAGCATCCTTCCTCCAAGTTTCATCTATAACATCTCTCCATCCACCATTGGTACTGCAAAGCAATGCAGTTTGGGGTTTTTTTTCTACTAAAGTATGATATAGCATACATTTAAAGGATTGTTAATAAGCATGCTGAGTCTTGCTATGACAGAGAATGTAAGGAAAGTTAGCTTTAGCAGATAAAGAATGTAGAAACTGATATGGCAATACAACAGGGATGACCAAAAATTCTTGCCCCTTAGATGAGAAAGGGCACCTTCATGTGACCAATGCCGGAGCTTGAGGGCCTGTTGGAGCAGGTTCCAATGCCTGCTGGAGCAGTTCTCAGGGAACAACAATGGCCAGGAGCTCCCACTGCTCCTCTCTGAGACACCAGCAAATTCCTGAAACTGGGAACCCAGTCAGCCCAGCAAGGTTGTCCAAGCAATCACTGTTGGCTCAGCTCTACTCACAACCAAGGATATGGATCAATCACTGTTCCAGCACTTCACTGCTGCCTTATGATGAAATTACGGCCCTTGAAACACCCTGTGAGGCCTGGAGAGACTGGCTACAGTCCATAAGAAGACTCCAAACAAAGCAAGCACTGTTTGTTACAGAGACCCAGGCACACTGTCTGAGATGAAAAAAAGGTAAATTGTCACTTTTTGTTGGTACTTATGAGAAGGCAGGTAGCAGATTTTGCTGGCAATGGTGCCCAGGCCAGGTGGTGCTCTACAGAAGAACACTCCAACGCCATGTCTGAAAATCACCCATGACAGACTCTTCTGCTTCCTCTCTACTGTCTGCTCCCAGCTGTACCAGCACAAGACGTTCTCTTGTGATCCTGGGTAAATCATCACTGTGCTAACAGAAATTCCTGATCCCATGGGTCCACAGAGAGAAAAATATGTATGCTGCTCCTTGTATAATTTTAAGGAAAAGCATCTTGGCTTACTTAAATGGCCCACACTGAAGATTTGACTGATTTTTTACTTGAACCATAAACATCCAACTTGCATACATCCTGATCTGTTGGTACCTCTGAGACCCACCAGCACAGTGTTGAACAGATGGTTGCAGTGCTCTGTTCCATTAGCCTAGAGGGACCCAGAAGACAATGCTTGTATGTTTGTCTACCATCTGGGTTATTTCAATAAATGGGATCATTTTTAGACTACTGTGGTTGCCCTGCTGATGTGTAAATGAATGCTCTCAGTATTGTGTTACTTCACTTCAAAAACATTGTGAAACATCCACATCCATACACATCTCCCTCTTACTTTTTATTTAATCACAGGCTGCTGACAGTTGCTGTAATTCAAGGTAGCAGCCAAATATTCACATAGCTTTGAGTAGGTCTGTAGTCCAAAGACTGTTCCTACTTTTTAAAATTCTAAATCTCACTTGGTTCTTTTTTGTCTTTGATTGTTTACAAAGCATTAGAGCAGTGCGGTGAATTCCACAGTGACCCCTGGAAATTTTAACTATGGGATTTGCATGAAATATTGCTTCTAAACCAAAGGAAGAGGAAGCTACACACCTCTGGTTGTGGTATCTGCTATATCAAAGCTTGATCTGCTACCTCTGAGATCACCTCAAGTCCAGCTAAGTCAAGTCCAGTCTCAGATGGAGAAGCCAACTTTCGGGCATTTTACTTCAACTGGACAGAAAGCCACACAGGAAAGTTTCAATATTGCACCCTGTGTTATCAATTCCTCCACATTCACCTACAACACACCATCCAAGGAGGAGACTGTTTCACTTTGGACTCTGAAGTGTGTAATCCTGCCAGAGGTGCAGAATAACAAAAGCTGCAGGAGGTACCAGCCCATGAACCTTGGTGCCCACTTGATGGAGGCCAAAAAGAGTGTGGCAGTTCTGCTGCTCGAGGGCTGGCATGACACACAGACCTACACTCTCCCATTTTTGGTGGAAACCCAACCAAAACAGATGCAGGGCAGCTCTCAGCAGAAGGGAGGAGAGCTCACTGTGTCTGCAGTGAACTGAAGTGACTGATGTGCCTCAGCCTCAGCTGCAGCTGGGCTGTGGCATTCTTTTGGAGCTCATGTATTTCTCAGAAGCTTTTCTGTTTATTTTCTTAACAAAGCTTTGCAGACTTTTTAAGTGTGGGAAGGGAGACTCAGATATTCCCCCCACCTCAGTTTTAAAAAATCTGGCTCAATTTTGTAAATAATTATAGGAAAAAAATTCTATTAGAGTCTGCCAATCCTTTAAAATTTGAACTTCATGGCTTTTTTTGCTGAATCAGGATCTTTTAATGGTTTAACTATCACATTTATTTTCAGTTCAATATTATTAAATTAGCAATCCCATTATGGCAAAATTGATATCATTGTAATTGAACAATATGAGATATAGCCAAAGGAAAAGAAATTAAGTGAATCACTCTTCTTTTGATTAAAATTCAGAAGTTAAATCCATATGCCTAAGTGAACTTGACAGTGTCTGTCACTTTGTCTTCAAGTAAATTCTTACTTCTTCCCTCCAGCACTAGAACATAAAGGTGCTGCCAGTATGCAGATAAGCACTGTGCATTACACAAAACAGAAGTACATTCATGCCTTGTGTAGTAATGGAAACTCTCAATTTAAGATCTGAAGAGCAATAATAGAGAGAAAGAAAACTTGGAGCTATGATTTTTATCCTAGCTGGTAGGATTTTTTTCCCCAAGTGAGGTCAAAGAAACAGACTGAAGAACTAAATTTACGAGGCTCCTCCTTGTCAAGCACAACAGGATTTTAGCCAGTCATTCTCCTGGAGGCTACTGAACTATGTTCTGTTCAAACTTAGGTGGCTGTTGTGCCCATGTCGCTGAGGGTGGAATTTGTCTTATTGGACTGCAAAAAGCCAAAGGAGTTTCTCAGTTAATGAGAACGCCCTGGAAAGGTATGGTATCTGTGCAGTAAGTTAAACAAACAGGTGCCCTACGCTTTTCAAACATTGAGACTCTGTGCAGACTCACAAAGGGTTTGATCCACCCAGGGGTGGATTGCCACTGGAGGAGTGGTCCTGCATCCCTCTACCCTTCTCACATCCATCCACTCCAGGTTTAGTGTGTTTGTGGCTAGGCTGCCACTCTGAAGGGAAATGAATAGTCTTATGGTGGATTAATTGTCTATCATATCAATTCCACCTGAGGTCACTCAACTGCTATAGGTGTTGCAGGGGAAGTGAGAGGAATGGATGATTTCAGGTTGATTTTAACTGGAGTAAATAAATCCTTAAACCAGAGTAATTAAACATTTGGTGCAGCTGTACATTCTCTTTTCCCAAACCCTGCATATTTAGGGCATATTACTTCAAAACCAGATGACATTACGTGTTGACTTTTCTATAAAAGGAGAGCCTTTATCAGCATTAGGAAATAATTACATTGTGGAATTTACTGTAACAACAGTGAGAACCAGGAGTAAAAATGGGTTAAGGAGTTTAAAAACTGAATAAAGGTGTTCCCAGACATCAGTGGCTGTAAAACATCACTCAGATTATTGTGTACAATACTGTCTGTTGTGCAAAGGAACCTAAATCACCAACCAAAAGAAAGGGAGAAACATAACTTATGTCTTACATTTCTTAATTGTCCTACTGTCTACTACACTTTCTTTAATCATCATTCCTGCCTCCTACAGGAAAGAGCGTTAGGGTGTTAGGGATTCTCTCTTCATCTCCACCAGTATTCCAGTTCTTATGTTAATGTACCAGCACCTCACAGGGGTTTGGCACCTCATCTGTGGAGTCCTTCAGAGGAAAATGCAGTGCTATCACTAGCATTCTTGACATGCCACTACCAAAAGTTTACAAATGCTGAACTCCTCTATAAAGAGTTGCTTGCAAAATAAAGCCTGAAAAGGAGAGGAAAGAAAGGAGAACCATGAAGCCAAATGTCTTCAAAAAGAAATATGAAGCAGGGAAAACAAAATAGCAGCAAAGTGAATTGCTTTTGGACCAAGTGATATCAGTAAAGATGACTTTTTTTACTAAAAGGAACAATAAGAACAAATACTAAGAGAAAACACTTTTTTAATTTTAGATTTCATATTTGATTTAAACTTCATATATGAGGCATTAACTTAAGTTTTTGCATAAAGATTCAGTTTTAGATAGATCAAGTTTCTCTGCAGAAGGGGCCTTTAGGTCTCACTAGGCTGGAAAGCATGTAGTCAGAGATTTCAGTACTGCTGTTCACTGGTGCCCCCATTTCACAGGACATTAGTGTGCCTTTCACTCTAGAAACTAGCATGCCATAGAAACAGACCTACAAATGAAAGCAGGTGCTCAAGAGTACTCTCGAAGAAGGATGCTTTCCTGAACTTGGAGCCAGAGGATTGGTGTGGACTCAGCTCACATATGCCTGCATAAATGCATGATATTGAAACACAGTCCATTGATGTACAGACTCATTTTCAGAGAACAAGACCCTCTGCAGGATGGCTCTTCTGACTTTTATTTTGAATTCATCAGTGATGGAGAGACCTAGGCAGAGCAGAGCATAATTTGACAGCCACTCTGTCCAGAACCCCAAATCTACCTGAATTCTGTGCACAGCCAGACACTCACCTGCCTCCATGAGGCACAGCCACTGCAGGGCAGGTGGGCCCTGCTCCTTCCCCAGCACAAGCTCCATGCTGGGAACAGCAAAGCTTTCCTCTCTGTGTCACAGAGCCGGTCACAAAAGGCACAGGGACAGGAGTGGGACACGAGGAGTGGAAAGGACAGTGTGCAGACAGCCAACCACACTAACTGACCAGGTAGGAGAAGGGCAGGCCTATATTTAGCAAAAAAAGCAGATAGGCTCTCTTTAGAAATGCTTGCTGCTTTGAAAGATCAACATAGAGCAACAGCCTCATCCCTGCTTTTCTGTAGAGGCCACCAGCAGCCCTGCATTCCCCTGCTGTCACCACCCTCTCTGCTCCCTCACCTCCCAAGTGCTCAGGTTTGTCACAGAAGGCTCTGCTTGCTCTCCTGGAGAGCCCCACTCATTTACTGCTGCTCAGACATGCCAAACCCATGCATCCCTTGGCTGCTGCCGTTTATGAGCATGGACTAGGAAAGAAACCCAATTGTTTGATAACTTTTTAACTGGACACTACTTTTCCAGAATATTTGGACTTGTTGTCCAGAAGCAAAAAGGGCATTTAGTTAACCCACCACACTGCAGAGTTTGTAAGTCAGATAATTTGTAGTCTGGAGAAGACAGACCGGAACTCAAGAGTGTCTGTTGCTCTTTATTTTTTCTGTCTAAATGCTAAGGCTTCAGAACAGCAGCACAATGTGCATCAGAACTTTACTTCTTGTTTTCCATGGACACATTTTTCTACTCCACAAGCCCAGGGCAGTGAAGCAAAGGGAAAGCAGAAAATTGCAGAAGTTTCCCTTTTCTGCAAGGAAAACACTTTTGAAGAGCCATAGGGGAAAGAGATTGCTCTCCCATCACACATTTCAGAGCTGCAAGGAAGAAAGGAGCTCCTGGTTGGCCACTTTCCTCTTGCTGCCACTGCTGGGAAGCTTTAACATCACTGTTTGTCCTCAAGAATCTCTGGAGCAGGGGACACTGGAAGCTCAGAGGGTGAGGCATTCTTCCCTCTTGGATGCCTGATCATGGATGCGATCTCCACTTCACCAAGGTTTAGCACCATTATGCAGCCACATCTTGTTCACAAAAACAAAGCCAGACAGGGAGGTGATGGGAAAAACCTTTACCTTCACAAAACAATTTTGCTTCTGTTCCAGCACATAATGTAAATTATCAGTATAAAAGCTCAACATTTAGTAATTTGTTTTTAATTTAAGGGAATCTATTGACAAAAAGTTATTTTTTCAGTATGGTGAGCTCTTTTTGAGGTAATACTGTCTTTCATTGAAGCGCAGCTTTTCCATAGAAAATAAAGTTTTCTTATAATTGCTCTAAGAACTAAGCTGATTTTCAGCACATCAAATTTCACAGGAGATGCAAATCCTTCTTTCTTTTTTTTTTTTTTTTTTTTTTTAACTAGTCTTACATATTTTCCCTAATACATTGTTTTGTTTGACTCAGCTTTTCTCTGCTGGCTTATTTCTTTGGTCACCTGCAGTAATTCTTTCCTTTCTGTTACTATTTTTAAAAATACTGACATTTTGGTTTAAATAATTTAATAGGGCTCATGGTTTTCCTCTTAGTGTATTTCCATCTGTACCTGCCTTCTCATGAAAGGTGGCCTTAAGCCTAATTTTCCCTAACTTTTGAAGTAATCCCTGTCCCTTGTTCAATAAAGTGGCTTGTTATTTGCTTTCTGTTCTTCCCAGTGTTTCCTGATCATTCCCAGTGCCCCCTGTGTTGTTCAGAGAAAATGACCACTCTGAGGACTTAAAGGGAAGACAAGGATAAACAGAAGTCAGAATCATTACCATGACCTGTCCAGGGCATACACACACTGAGAAACCCCCACTGTATACAATCTGAAACTAAAACCTGCCATTGCTTTAACACACTTCATCTTTAAACTGAGGAGTTTTCCTATAGGGAAGAACTGTATGTAATCCTGGATCAGATGCAGCTGAAACATTAGGAGCCTTGCCTGGAACAGACTTGGCCTTCTTGCAAACTACGCTGTTGTGTGTTTAATTTGATGTGTACTAATGCCCAGACCCTCTTCCTCACTGTTACTATATAACCTTTTTTTTTTTTTTTTCCCTCTGGGTTTTGATTGATGAAAGTTTGACATAGCTTTACATGATGTTGAATTTCCTCTTGGGAGTCACAGATTTTGCTAGAACTCTCCAAGGCAGTTTCAGTGCTTCAGAACTGTAACTTTCCATAAACTGCAATAATCAACTAGTTTAGAATTCCATATCATTCATTAAAGCAAAATTAAATGTGGAATTACCCTTGATATAAAGGTATTTAAAGGTGTTCATTAATTCCTAAACTCAGTTTCAATGTGATGATATCAGCCCTGAATTTCATATCAACGACCTTATTAAAAAGCTTATGATTGCTTCAAAAATAGACAAGCGTTGCAAAGTTTTCTCTATTTTCTAAAAATCTATATACCCCACAGAATATCAACCTGATACCATCTGAGCATTTTCAGAGGAATCTCTCTATTTGCTTTTTGCTAAGCTACATAATGAAGTGAGAGAAACTGGCCAGCAGCTCCCTGGATTGTTTACTGAGCCATTTACAAAGAGAAGATCTCAGCAGAAATAATTCCCCTTATTATAGCATCTGAATGGCTCTATTTCTCACTTCAGGATGTTCCCTGGTCCAAATCCCCAGGTCTAGCTTATCTTGAAGTGTTCTTCTGAAGCTGAGGAGTTTGTTATTATGAGTAAGGAACAACACACTGCTTTTCCTCATTGGACCTGTGCACAAACCCTGGCTTGGTGTGAGCTCTGGAGCCTGGGAGCAGGGTATGATTCCAGCTGGATTCTCTCAGCACCAGCACTGCTTTCCTGCTGTCCCACCAAGCCCTGGCTCATTCCCTGGGGAATGAACAACCACACAACAGGAGAAGCATTCTTTGCTGAACAAAAATCTACTTTCAAGCCACAGAATATTCTCAGTTGGAAGGGACCCACAAGGATCAAGTCCACAAACTTGGCATTATTAGCACCATGCTCTAACCAGATGTGTTCGTGTCAGTCCCATTTGACCACAGTAATTATTCCACTACTGTACTACCATTCTACTATGCATCACACTGTAAAATGCATTAGGCCATTCTGAAGCCTGGTGAGCCAGAATTCCTTGATGCCCAAGAGCTGCCTCCCTCCCAGCAGTATCAAAGGCAAAACCCCACTTTACACCAGTTAAACTGCCCTAAGCACAGTGTCAGGGGCAGGAACTTGTTCGTCCAGCGCCGCTGCCAAACCACTGCTCTGTGGAACCACGGTCCAAAACACACAACGTTTCATGGCAAAACTTGCTTAGGCAGCTGCTGAAAAGGAGAGACAAGTTGCTTACACATGCATAGTCCTGAATGGCCTATCTTATGTGGACTTCAAGGTGCTTCATAAATATCATCTAAACCCAAATATTATTTAAACCATCTAAAAAGAAACAGCTTGCCTGCGAGTCAGAGCTCTGGTTCACACGCACCGAGGTGATGAAGTGGGTACTGACATCCACCAAACATTTGCTGCTCAGATGCAGTGACCACAGCAAGGAAAGCTGAACAACATCTGAAGCCACTTCTAGAGCCCACAGCCCAGTATTTCAAAGTAAATTGAAACTCTATCACCATACGGTCTCAGGAAGGGTATCACAGTAACCAACTCCCATTTCAAATCACAAAATGCAGGTTAAAACATGATTATACTGTATTAAGTAGCCTTCTGAATGCGCATTCATATTAGGACAGCAATGCTGTAGTCTGTAGAGGGAACCTGGTTTTGAAGCTGAGAGCATGGGCTGTGGATTCTGATCACCTGGAATTCCTTCTGCCGGATCATAGCTCACCTGTGGACTAGGCAGTACTGCCAACAGCTCACTCCCCTACTTGTGCTCATTTCTTTTCCAATGCTTCTCACAACGGTATTACCGCTTTGCCCTCAGGTTTTAGCAAAAAATTATAACTTTACTTAGCATTTTTTGACTGTATTCTTCTAGTTACTGTGACACTTTCAAAGTTTCTTTTGACTCATTTTTTATTTCCCCCAAATATTTTTGTAGCCTGGAGAAAGACACTGATGTCAAGATGGGCCTAGCTTTGAGCCCAGGGTGGAGAAACTTTTGATACACTTCCAGACTATTTAATTCTCTACTCAGGTCTCTCGAGTATCTCAAAAACCAACTTTCCCAGGCCCTGCTTGCCTGTGAGATGCCGGAGAGTAAAGCACCCAGTCTTTCTGAGAGGTAAGGTGCTGATTACACAACTTTCAGCACATCCTGAAAGCTGATTCCAAAAACTAATATTGCTTTTGGCATCACACAGAGTTCTTCACATACCCTTTAGAAGGAAAAGCAAGTGCTGGAACGTGAGGTTTTTTAATATAACTTGCAGAGAAGAGAAGTATGCTGTTGAGAAAAAAGACAACCTCAGATCCTGCTCAGACTTAGCCAAATGTCAGCTGCATCATTCAGGAGATTTTGCTTTTGTCCTCTCAGTTCAGGGTGGCCATACATCAAAGGTTGTGCCACAAAAATGTATTAGACTGAAATTTTTACACTCTCTCCTCTAGTACCCAGGATAGGCATGCTGCAGAATTTCAGTATAAACTCCTGCCTGTACGTGGAGACAAGAAAGCTCAGAGATTTCAAAACCGCTCCTCAAATAAGACTTCTTCTTGCCAAACTGATGTCATTAATGGTTCTTAATGCATTCAGTAGTCACGAAGACAGCCACCAAAAATGATCAAAACTTCATAGCATATCTTAGAGGAATTCTATTGTTAAAATAAAAAGTTATTGGTAAAACATCAAAGTGCGCTGAACAAAAAACCTCCTTATTACAAAACAAAATAACTTTCATATATTCATATATATATATATACATACCCACACACACACACATATATAAAAATATATAGAAAAGGAAGCAGGGCAATGCAAATTTTCCCTAGAAGCTGGAAGCAAAGTTTTCTTTATTGGCAACAACCCAACTGCCTTTCCTTAAAACACAATACAGTAAAAAGAATCTTCTCTTCTACTTCTCATGTCCAGGTTATGCCAAATTATTTACCATGCAGACCAACACTACAGTCACATGTAC
This sequence comes from Cettia cetti, assembly GCA_013401135.1. Lineage (NCBI taxonomy): Eukaryota > Metazoa > Chordata > Aves > Passeriformes > Sylviidae > Cettia > Cettia cetti. The sequence continues at coordinate 159,739 of VZUI01061066.1, forward strand.
CAAGACCACTTCCCAAACACTGATTTTGTTTAACCTGAGAGGGAGGGCTCTTGGGTTCAGACTGGGTGGGAGATGTCTGTGTGACTGCTGCCTCCCCCCACAAAGCCAGCACCTATGGTGGTGCTTCCCTACAGCCACTTCTCCCAGTCCTCACAGAGGGGAGCTCAGCCCTCTTAGCATCTCTTTCTCGCCTCTTGCAATGGACAACTACTTCAGGACCACTTCACCAATGCTGCCTGGAAGCCAGAGAGACGTGCAAACACATGGAGCCACCAGCCTTCCCCAGCTCCATGCACCAGTGATGTTCCCAAGGCAGTGTGATTCCTTCGGCATGGCTGTGACAGCAGAGTCCTGGGCGTGAGCAGAGACCTCTCTCTGCCAGGTGCTGCACAAACAGCATAAATCCACAGTTTACTGAAAAAGCAACCAGAACCTGAAATGGACACTCCCTTCCTCCAGAGAAAAGGAAGGGAAAATAAATAAGTGAGATAGATAAACAGAAGCCAGCAGAGAAAGTAGTGTCTAGCCTAGAAAGTATTTCAGAAAAAGGGTGAGCCTCTCAAAATGGTATCTTGAGAGAGAAGCGCAGTTGACTGGAATCAGAATGATTTCCCACCAGGTTTAATATGTATTAACAAAACACAATTAATTTCTTCTGTCCAAAAAGAACATTTAAACATTCTTTTAATCAGTAGGAATTTTCTCAACCTTCAGTTCATGGCTGTTTTCACCCTTGGCTTTGCAGCAAAAGGCTCTAATCTATTTCTCCCTACCATTGGAGAGAAATTAAAAAAAATTTAAAAGGAAAAAAAAAAGGAATCAGGAACTAAGCCTCTGAAGCTATCATACTTTCCTGGATGGAGGATCTGGTGAAATAGCAGTGGACATCATGGAAGGCAGCCCATTGAAAACACACTACTGGGAACAGCTAATCATCCTCCTGTTTTCCTGAATCACTTATCAGGTATTTGAGCGAATATGAAGAAGACAGACCATATTCTTATGCTAAGCCTGTGAGAAGGACAGAAATCTGACTTTTGCCCAAGAAGATGGACTGGATGACACCTCAAGTCTGCCTTTTTTCAACACCCAGGAAAAAAAGGGATATCATGCTTCTCATACTTAGTTGGTTTAAGGTAAAGAGAGATTTGGAAAAAGAGGTTCTCAAAAATGGAAAAGAGTAAACCCAAGGGAAAGGACAAAATAATGAGTCCCACTGAGCAGTTATCAATCCGTAGTAGAAATAGATTTTGCAGTTTATTTAACTTGGTTTTGCTGCACACTTTGTGCCGTTTGGGCTGGGACAGTTTTTTCCCTAGCATTTTTTTGAGCACATTGCTCCCAAGATGGTGTCCTTTTAACAACCCAAGTCACACATCCAGAGGCCTTTTCTAGCAGCAATGCCTTCACCAGCATATAAATCTGAAAAGTGAATTTGCTTATGATAACTTGCTCATGTTGGACATCAGGTTCTGGCTAACTCCTGTGCATTTGTCGTCCATAGCACATGGTCAAATGGAGTGGGTCTTCTCTGTTCTACCACAAACCCACTGCAGGTGGGACAAGCTCACACCCCACAAGGAAGCACAAGTAGTGCTGAACTTTGATGCTTGTGACTCTCATTTTTTTTCCAGAAATCTCTCCCAGAACAAAACCTTTCCTTTCCTTGTTTAAAAAAAAAAAAGGCTTGGCACTAACAAATCCAGGAGAAATCTGCTTTTTAGCAGGGCCTGCTGCAATAGGACAAGGGAATGGTTTTAAAATAAAGGGGGGGCGGGGGGGGGGGTCAATTGGCATTAGATGTAAAGAAGTTTTTACAATGGGGGTGGGTGAAAAACTGGAACAGGTTGCCCAGGGAGCAACCTGGTACACCTCTCAACCCTGGAAACATTCAAGGTCAGGTTGAATGGGAGTCTGGTAACCTGATCTAGTAGAAGATGTCCTGATCACTGCAGGGGATTGGTTCTAGATGTCCTTTAGACATCTCTTCCAAGTAATTTATTCTATGATTCTATGATAATCCAAAGGATTTCAATAGTTCTTGTTGTCAAAGTAGTATCAGACAAAAACTACCTTTCTTCCTGAAGGAAAGCAAGTTCCAAAAAAAGTTATACAGCACAAATTTTAGAAAAACATTACATTATCATGCAAATGACCACAGGTTTCTTATCACATTAGGTATTCAAGCTATTTCAAATTGATTCTCACAGTAACACTTGTAAACCATATTAATCATAATTTTGGAATACATTTACCTATGGATGACAACCAATTGATTACTTAAAAGTTCAGTGCACTAAAAAAACCCACTTCTTTTTCAGCCAGAGATAAATCCTTCCTGTCCAAAATATGTAATTGAGATATGCATCCAAGCATTGAAAAAATGTTTAATGAAAAGTACCTTTCAAAGCCAGCATTTTTCTAAGGATGGATTTGCTCATGTAGGTATATTTACTGTAGATGTGTTTTTATTTGTATTCATTGATGCTGCAGGTTGCCCAAGAATCCATAAAACTATCATGCTGTTTTTCTTATAGCCCAGAAATTCAGTATTGTACTCTCGAGGCTCAGCATGGTAAGGGCATCAAGTGATGCTCTCAACAACACAGAGGATGTATTTCAATCTGCTGCTGTCTTGCAACTGGAGTAATGAGTCTGCCACTGAAAGCCTTCAGAAGCTTTGTGTTTCTGAAGGGATGTGCAGGGATGCAAACTAACTTTTCATTTGCTTCACATGCACAAATTATGTTTATATGTATCAGCCTGTCAGCAGTGTTCATGTGACCTTCAGCATCATCTGGATGCTGCCTGATGAGATGGTGCCTGTGAGATCTCATTAATTCTGCCCTGTATGTCGAACTTCTTCTCATCTACAGGAACATATTGGCAAGAGAAGCAAAAATGATGGTGTAGAGAGAAGTGCTGTCTGAGATTCAGGACATCCCCCAGCACCTTAAGGAATGTTCCTAGATGAGATTTCCAGAGGGGCATCAGTCTGAAGCAAAATATGGATGCAATAAAAGGCGGTGCTGGAACAAGCCTGTGCTTGTTTTCCACTCTGCCACAGCCTGAGAAGAATGAGGTAAATTACTCAGCTCTATACATACATAAGGCATTTCCACTGACCCTGAAAAATCCCAGTTTTGTGACATGAAATATATCAGGAAATCTCAGCCATCATGAAATCAGGCTTCTTCACAAAGACTTTCAACTCCTGGGACATTCTTACAATGAATATAATTAGCCCCATTTTAAAGCTGGCAACAAAAGCAGGGAAGAACTTGCAAAAAGACATGGGTCAGTCTTCTGTGGCAGATACACTTAATTCCAGGCAAGTACTTAAAACACAAGATTCTCATGAATTTAAAACTGAATTTCCACCATGTCCTGTACTGCAGGTCATGCTGAGGAGTACTATTAAAATTAAATTCAGCCCAAAATCTTAGGGTTAAAATAATTTTTAAATGTAGCCTTAAAAAAAAAATCCATGATCAAAGACAAGATCTGCAATAACACAGAGAAAATTAATTACCTAGGCAGACTCCTTTTCAAGTTCATGACTCATGCCAGCATATAAATGTCTGCATGAAGCCAGCTCTTAACGCTAATTTTGTCACTGTAAGAAAATCATAACATTCTCTGAGAAAAACTGAGTGCATACCTTGCTATTGATTTCTCAAGAGTCTGACTGGCAGAGTGCTCTACTATATCTGCAGATTTGTGCTAATGCTCTAACATGTTTTGCTAAATTTAATCTTTCACCACGGATATAAGAGCCATGGCCTTGCTGCAGTTGGCCTCAGCTGCACAGAAGCTGTGGTCACAGCCACTTAATTTGTCTCTTTTTACTGAATATAGACATGCAAGTGTATCACTCAGTAAGTCAAAAATCCCATTCCACATAATGACAAAACCACAGTACAAAGAATACAAAGGGTAGGAATAAGAAAAGATGCATTTTTGCTAGGCTGTGGTTCAAACGTTCCCCCTGCTGCTCCCCTTCCAGAAGCTGCTGTGTTTATCAGCTGGTGCTGGCACAGGGTCGCAGTGCTGGGCACCAACAGAGCTACTGAGGGACCCGGCCCTATCTGCCTCCACAAGACCCCTTCTTGGAACTAGCACCTCTGACCACAGAGTTAATTTAGAAACATGAGCTACCAGCTGGAGGTATCTGCATTTTATATAAGAATTACCAGAGTGCTCCTTGGGTTTTTAAAATCTGAATGGAGCCCTACAAGAGAAAGTAAATGTGTCTGATGGTTGGTTCATATCCACAGCCCTACTTGATCACATAGAGCCAAAAGCTACAGACACCATGGCTGGACGCCCCCTTTACTAGGGCAGCATCTCCATTAGGGGTCATGACCTCATTAAACTGGGGAAAAACGAAACACAGGCACACCATCATGGGCATTTCTCTCTGCTGGTGGCAGACAGAGCCCAGGCAGCGCAGGGAGGAGGGAGCCAGCTGCACTGCTGGGCTGTACCACCCCAAAAGCTGCTGCTCCTCTTCATCTCCCCTGGAAAGTCCCTGGCAGTGAGTGGGATGTCAGCATTATGCTGACACCAGAGGTGTCATCAACACGAGGACCTCATTGTGACAGAGCCTCTCCAAACTTGTAGCCACACAAGGGGCCTGAAGCACCATGTCTGACAAGGCACTGAGCACAGCAGAGGTTTTTGACTGGCAGACTGAGAGCAGGTCAAGTGTCCTGGCAGCTCCTGGCATGCCACAGGCTGCCTTCCTACTACACAAAGCAAAAACAGCACAAGAAAAAGGATAAGATAGGGAAAAACGCCTCTTCCTCACCATCACTTTCCCATCACCTGTGGCAGCATGCACAGGGAGCAAGACTCAGTCCGTAAAAGCCAAGGCCAGGGAAAATGTCCCCTGCTGTCACCTACTGCACCCAGCCTCACCCCAAGACACTGGGCACCCAGGGGACCCAACTGGTCCGATGTTCACAGGGGCACACAGAGCAAGGCAGGGGGAGGAGATGAAGGCACCATGGGGAGTGTCCCTGTGCAGCCCCCACCGCCCCCATGATGCTCTGCAGGGTGACCAGGCTGGCCCTGGGGGAAGAGATGAGTGGAGAGTAAGACAAAGAGAGTGCTTGCTTCATCACAAAAAGCCCACAAGGCAGCATTTGCACCCAAGCCAGCACAGATCCCAGCAGGGACATTTGTATGATACAATAGCACACGGGCTGCGCCCCCAAAGCAGCCCAGTCTTACCCCAAAGTGCTGAACCCAAGCAGCATCAGGAGGCAACACGGGAAGAAGCATCTCTACATCCCACTTTCTAAGCTATGTGCAGGCAGCACTGACATTCAAAGGTATTAGAGGGAAACATAACTAAAGCATGTATTCTTTTTTTTTCTCAGAAAAAAAATTATATATATCTTGTACTTTTTTAAAGCTAATTTTAAACGTGAAGTGATTGGTTATTAAGCCTATTAATTCCTTGCAAGTATTCTCAGAAAGTGAATGTGGTCAGCCTAGACTGGTTTTATGACTTTGTTATTATATTTTATTCATATCACTGTCATGGACTTCTGCACACATGGAACAATCAGGCAACTGGACAAATACTAGCATTTCCAGCTAAAGTGAAATAAAACCATTTTCTGGATGTTCCCATGTTTCTGTAGCAAATCAATAATGGGTATTTAAATTGTTGTTTAGACATTAAAGCTAAGATGAATGGGGACATTCTCATTACTTTCCTGCTGCTATGCTTTCAGGCTGTGCCTTTTAAATAAGACCTGGCATGTGCAATTCACATCACAGAATAATTGATACTTAAAAGCTACAGGTGTTATTTTCAGAGCAACATGCCAGCCATCTCCATACAATGGTGCATTGATTTGGCCTGTTCATCTTAATTGCAGCAATTGAAAAACATCCCCAGTAATCTGTTATGTGGTTTGAATACCTTCCACATTATTGCATCCAGACAACACAGCACTTGTTGGATTAACCACTCAGCCTGCCAGTGAAGATCTATGGCACATCCCTGCTCAGGAACCCAGCCCATGCTAGACAGCTTCCAGAAACCAGGACAGTTCTGGGGCTTGAGATCAAACTTGCCTACAGTCACGATTATATTCTCAGGGTCCATTAATTTTGTCAGTGTCACTTCCCAAACACAAAGAATTCTCATCTTTAGGTGAAGTCTATTGGTATTTTACTAAATTTTGTGGGAGGCTGGAGAGGGAAGAGGCAGAGTATCATGAGGTGTTTGATGCAGCAATGATTCTTAGAAATGTTATGGATGTATTTATTCAACTAAGAGGCTCTTTGCTGGATATATTATTGTATATGTGATTTATTTGTTATTTGATGCTCTGCTCAAGATGAAGTCTTTTAAAGGCTTTGCTCTGTATAACTAGAAGGGTGAGGGATGGCTATACTTTACAGAAAAAAAAGGATGTGGCTTTTTAAATACCTGAGAAAATATTTGCATTTGCAAAATAGGACAAACGCAAGAGCATAAATCAACAACGAGCACTGCAAGTACACTTTCAAGGACACAGATCTTAAGGAGGCCATTTAACTTGTATAACTTAGGCCATTCTTGGAGATGTACAATTCCACAGGAAGGTTATGTAATTTCTCCTCTTAGCAATGCAGAAAACAACAGTTATTAATTTGTGTTTCTGAAACGTTCAATGAAAACAAGATGCCTGCAGGTCCCAGACACATTCTGTAATGCCCCTACTTTCCTGTTCTGCCCACGTTGACTCCAGCACTACATCAATCCCCCTTCTACTCTGGGTCCACCTGCAATAAAGCACCATGATCCTCTCTTTGCAACTGAGCAGGACTACACTTCTCTACTGACAAGAGATTAGTAGTTCCACCAAAGCAGAAGCTGATCTTTTGGAGGGAGGGGTCTGTGGCTCTAGAATGCTCTCATGCCTTTGCCTTGCAGGTATTATCAAAGAGATGCAACAGAGGCTAAATCTGCACATGTATTTTAAATTTTAAGCACCAAGTAGGGCTGTTAGGAAGACAGCCTAGGCATTAGTGGTGCCCAAATGTTGCTTCCAGATACCTGGTGTAACGTGACTTACCCTGCATGAAAAGGAGCTGAAGAAATGAGTGGGACAAAATCCCCAGGCGTAATTGATGGCTGTTTTCACCTGATCTTCATGTGATGAAACTGAGCCTCTGACTCATTACATTAAATTATATTTCCAAACTGCCACAGTAGAGAAGAGAAGAGCAAATATATCACTCAGAAACTAGAAGTTCTGGTTTTCAACTGTAGGTGGACACTGTAAGGAACCAGGAGAAGAAACTACAGCCGTGGAGGCATCTTAACTTCAGCCAATTTTACTTAATTTGGCTAACAGTATGCCCTTACCAAAGGCTTTGAATTTCTGACTTTTAAAATGTCAGAAAAGGCTGGCAAAAAAAAAAAAAAAAAACCAGATTTGTAAAGACAATAGGTTATTAAATAAATATCCTTCAGCTCTTCACTTCTATCAGGTATCCTTCCATAGGTACTCAGCTGGTCTCTGTCATGTTGGTATTAAGAGCAATCCCAAAATATCAGGATAGAAATAGAACTTATAATGTCAGGTGACAACAGAAAAGGGTATTTAAAAGGCATATATAGACAATAAATACATGTTTTCATTTTTCATTTAGCTGATTAGTAAGCTAAGAGGCTTGATGTGTTCTTGTGACACAGAGTAAGTGCAAATCAATACTCACCTTTTAAACAAGTAAAGTCAGTGGGCCTCCTAAATTCTACTCAAAAACTATATCTGGCCTCTGTGACAACAGTTTCATATTGTCATGGCCTATTATTGAAACACTGGGTTATTTTTTATATCAGTATGGTGGCAAAAATGGAGTTTGATCACACATTTTCCATGGGATAGCATGGCTTATATTTAATTCTTTTTTGTGGTGGCTTCCAAAATTCAATGGAAAACATACAGCTTAAGTTTTGCATTTCTGAACTACTTAAAGAATATCCACTGTTTTAGTCAATCTTTAACATCTTTTTTTGTTCTCTGTGAAATTATAGAGTTATAATAGCACAAACCTTGAATAAGACGACACAGAAATTATGAAAACTCTGTTCTCAACAGCTTCATGCATGGAAAGAATATCCAGATACCCACCTAGAGAATAAGGTCCAGACATTACTTCCTTCCCCTCACTGTGTTTTTTCATAGCTAATTGCAAAACCGAACAACTTTTAAACATTAGTTACAACCATGCCAGCCTGTCTCAGCCACTAATAATATGCCCTTTCACACAGTCTTTCCATTGCCACTTTTAACAATGTCTTTCAAAAGTGAAGAGATTTTTTTTTCCTCATATCCACGTATTAAACTAATTTAATTTCTTAACTGCTCCTACAGATTTTTTTGGCTATATGATAAAAGAAACTAATGTGTCTCAATCCATTGCACTTGAAACTGTGGTCACGCTCACCTTTTGTTCTTGTTAGAAGTATTATCAGCAAACTTGCCTGCACATAGCCCATAATTTACCTGTAAAAATAGCCCCAATAATCTAGCAGTAATGCAGGCTTTATATACGTGAGTCCTTTCCTGTAATCCCTTCATTTTGATCCTCCACGTGGTTACTATACTAGAGCAACACAGGAAGAGCTCAAGAAAGATATTTGGTGAGCACAGAGTAAGGGACTCTCCCAGTTGCAAAAATCCTGTAGTTGAAGTGAATGACATAGGCTGAAGCTGTAAGGACGTGGTTTTTGATCTTCCTTTTACTATGAGATTGCTGGAATGGAATAAATATAATTCAAGACACTCATTCATAAATATTCACTTCACAAAAGCACTCTTTTGGTAATGAAGAGTCTTTCTGAAAAAAAGGGCAACATGTTAACAAAACAAAGGATTGCTTCATTCAGGGAACAGGGTCAATCCAGACTAACTTTTTCTGCGTGGAGATATTTGTGGCTAAGACACTATGATAAAGCTTGCACGTCCTCAATATCTTAAACTGTAATATCATAGAGCCTTTCACTGACAAAGGTTTGGCACAAATTGGAGATAAGTAAACATGAGTACTTTCATTATAGACTCATGCACAAGGAATTTAAATGAGACATAGTTGAAAGAAATCCTCCAGTTTGGTTTCCCATTTTATTCAGTCACTAGTCCACATGTTTCCCTAAGTCCATTACATTTCAGTTCCTAAATTATTATTTCTCATTTTGTGTTCCTGATATTATCTTGATATTCTTGGCATATGTTAATAACACCCACAGGGCAGATAAACTGTTCTTGTGGTCTCAAACTAATAAAAGAATGGTTCTTACCAGGCACAGAGGAGATTCCTCAGAAACCCATCAACAGCTGCAATGATTCACTCAGTTTTCCATGGATCTGTATTTGCTGTGGCATCAGCTTTTCATATTAAGAAATGTCACATTTGGTAAATCCCCAGTAAATGGCAATTTTCCCTCAACTAGTGCAGGCCGACATGCACAACTTCAAAGATATGCATTGTGGGATGCAGTCCAGTAATGTATATCTCTTTGGTTCAGGGGATTTGCCCAGCTCTGGAGCAACCTCCACCCTCCTCATTTTTATCAGCGAGGCAGGATACTGACTTAAATGAGTTCCTGTGTTTCAGGCACCACTGCTCCCCTTACACCCCCAATCTTTCTTAGTGTGGTCTCTCCTCCTCCCATCATAGGCTTTGTCTAGTTCCAGAGAAAGCCACTGAGGTTCACAGCTGCTTTTACTCACTCTGGGTTCCCTTCACAGAGGCAGCAGAAACAGAAAATCTCCTCAACATGGACTGCTCAGCTGCTGACAGCAGTGATTTATCCAAGACTTCTCAGCAACCATGACCTAACAGCATTTCTGAGATGTGACTTGAATTCACCATTATGAAAGAGCTGACTGCTGCAGCTTGTGTGGTTTTTAAACTTCCATAGCTGTTGTCACCTCAAAGCATGCTCCAGGTCAAAAGGCTGGGTTTATACACACAAATATATGTGTACTTATATCGTATTTAAACAATGACACAAACATTCTTCGAGGACTATAACTGCACAACCCAAGCCTCCAGCTAACAAAAGTCAATGGATATGAAGTCTGTGTGTGTTCATACACAAATGACAGATTTGTTTATGTGGTTTTACTCACAGTGGAATTCTTACCACCTCATCACATCTTATCAGTGACTTTCCATGGTATCAACAAACTCGAGGACACTGTGAAAGTAGAAATTATTATTAAAGTATAACAAGATTGTATTGGATAAACAAGCATGGATTTATTTTACCAATGATGATATAACCCAAATATCTAGGTTTTAGGGCAGATCAGTGCATAGGAAACAAGCAGAGAAGCCTCTGAGCTGTCAGGTTGCCTGTGGACAAGGACATGACAAACCTGACATTTAAGTTTAGGTTTCCTACTTAGGCTGACACTTCAAAGCTGGGGGCTCCTGAGCCAGGGGTCCTGGGAAAGGAAGAATAAAGCTCTCAGCAACTAGTCAGTCAGTAAAGGCTCATAAGGCCACAGCCTTGATGACTGACAGGAAAAATGAAGAAAAAGTCCAGAGTAGACAAGGGGGCCCCTAGAATCACAAACAAAAAAGATAAATATTTTTTAATAGAGTTGCCAACTTCTGATGAAACAAATGAAAGATCCAAGCTGCCCTTGGATGTTGGTTCTGGATGCCAGTATTTCCAAGCCTTTAGCTCTTTCTGCTTTGACTTAACACACCATGTTGCAATTTATGGAAACAGATTTCATAGTGTTTGAGAGTAAAAGAAATGTGGGTTTTTTTATTGTTGTTATTTAGAAAACTTGATCTCGAAGGCAGCAGTCCCAGCTCCAACATGCGTTAACAACAGTTTAAGTAGAAGTGTATTTTTTAATTTATTCAAATTATAATTAGGCAATTATAAGCAATCAAGTGAGAGCTGTTTAAAAGCTACTGGTCACAGCTGTTAGCTACCTCATCTCAGAAATCAGCACCCCCTCAGCTGGGGGATTTAAACAAACCTGTTTTACGACAGCAAAGTGTAAGTGCTCACATCATAAATTACTCAGCTGAGAAATCAGTCGCTTCTGGGAGTAGGGCAGTAAGTTTGTTACAGCTCCACATGGATCTGGAAAGGGCATATCTGACTGTGCCCACCAATTTGAGCTGTTCTTTCTCCAAAGGTGACTGTCAGTTTCTAGTTCATATTGCTACTAATATTCCTCTCAGGGCTGCTAAGATAGTATGTGTTAAAAATGCTGTTCTCCTCTGAAAAATTATTTTAATTAAAATGATTTTCAGGGGTCCCATATTCTTTGGTTTCTACTAATTATCATAGCACATTTTTACAGTTTCCAACCTAATGGGTGCTTTCACTAACTGCCAGCTCCCAAATTAAACATGGGATCTGAAAAGGTTTTTTATTTCTCATGTCATGTTTTCCTGCCATTCCATCTTCTGGGATTTCATAGTCACTGAAAGGAGAGAATCCTCCAAAGTCTCTTTGCATAAAACTCATAGATGAGCCTGGCTGAATGTGTCTGACAGCACAGCACATGGTCCAGCCACTGTGCTAGGACTGTGGATGAAATGGCAGCAAGGAAATACTTTAGAGCTTAAAGTAAGCAAGAAATAATTACTATGAAATCATTAGCAGTGAGCACAAAACACAGACAGCAGAACAGTTAAGCAGGGAAGTGTAATTTGGACACACAAGCAAACAGTGCTTAAAGACACAGATAGAAAGCCTCTAGAGCAGTGGTTTTTGTCCACCAGTTCATCGTGTGGCTTTCTTCTTCCATCAGCTCTCCTGTAAGGGGTTCTAAATTCACACAGATTACACACAAGTGGAAATGTAATGGATGTAGGAGAGGATTTCTAACACAGCACGCTCTTGAAAACCTGAATATATAAGGTGTTTTTCATAAAAAGTGTTTGCAATGCACTAGATTTTTCAGGATGAGGTCTGTGTTAGTGACTTTTGCCTCTACATACCATATTTGTTTGTTTCAGAAATGCAAGCTAACATGCTAAAGTTGTACAAGCCAAGCAGATCACAGTTAACTTTTCATGGAAACTCTTATTCAGAAGTCAAGAAGATTTAACTTAGCCCACTAGAAACAGTCAGTGAACACACAGATTCTTCCAGTCTTTCCAAAGGACTCCCACCTTTGTCACACCTTGATTTGTACTTAGCCAATGTCCAACACAGAGAACAAAATATTTCAGCCCTTGCAAGTAATGCTGCTCCTTTCCCTGCTCAGAAACTCTGACGTAGAGGAGCAGGGGTGCACAGAGCATAAAGTGGGGACAGATTGGACCCCAATGGTACCCATGTGTAGGGTTCCATGCATGGAAATGAAAGACCCTATACAGAGTGAAAGGATGCACAGTAGATTTCTGAAAAGACAGGAGTGTAACCATAGTTGTAAAAGATATTGTACAAGTTTAAGGTTAAGCACTCCTTTTGCTGTGCATTCCTCTTCCAAAACAAACAGACAAAGGTGTACACTAGTAAATATAGCTGTGAGCTAGTCCAGGAGCAGCCTCAGCAACTTGTTTCACCAAGAAACCCAAATATGATTCCTGACAACCTTTTTTGTGGGGTCACAGAGGCAACTGGCCCCCTAAGGAAAACTGCTACTCACAGGATCCAGTGAATGAATTTATCAGAGTGTGCAGGGACAGAGGACATGTGGGCAGGAGAGGATGGAATAAGACTGCTCAAGAGACAGGGGTCACAGGAACCACCACCTATGGTTCCACAGAGGACATGATTCTATTCAAGAAAATGATGGCTTTATCACTAGCAAATTAAAACAGTTCTTTGCTTTATAAATGTTTCAGTTAGTGTATCAGTCTGATGCTTCCATAGAGGATAGCACAGTCATAATTGCCTCAAAAACACTGTGCACTCAATCCTTGGAAATAAACTTACTGAAAGTACTGACAGAATCCACAGACACATAAGTTCTTCAAATTATATTTGGAAAGATAGTGCTCGAGGCCTGACCTATGCATCCAGTTTCTGGATGGATATGACTATTTCTAGAATTTAGAAGTTCATGCTTTTACACCAGATGTGCCAAAACAACCCTCCTAAATCAAGGTACTCAAGCAACACAGATCAAGAAGGGATGAGACATAAGGTAGTGAGCATATTTCTGGAGGACTCTGTGGCTTGGGCTGCCATGGAGGAAGAATTCATGCCTCCCAAGTCCTCCAGAGCCCCTCCACAGGAGGTAGAGCCCCTTCCAGCTGCAGGCTCTCTTTCTCAGCCAAGGACTTCCCAACTCATGCCAAAATGACTCAAGATACCTCAGTCCCTGGGGTTTGATTAACCTGGCTCTACAAGTAAATCTGAGGAAAAACCAGGGCAGGTGAATGTATATAAAGGAACTTTTCCCCCCCACTTCTTTCGTTTTAATTAAGAGTATTTCTCATTCCTTCCTGAGCAACAAAGACTACCTGGGAACCACTGCATATCCCAACACCTACAGCCACAGCCTGCCCCAGGCTGCCAGGTCTCCCAAGACTTGCTCCTAATCCCACTGTAACCACATATACACTGGCATTACTATTACTCATCTGCATCCCTTGACATTTGCAATTTTTGTCATAAGTGATTGGATGCCAGACAGACCACTTTGAGACACGGTCTTGGTGTTTTGTGTACATATGTGGGTATGAGAGAGTAGGCAAAAGTGTGTGAAATTGATTTTATTTTAAAACAAAACTACGTTCCCCTCCCATACAGCTCTACCACAGTAGCTAGGTTTCATTTCTGCAATGTTGCATCTTTTACTACGTTGTGGCCTTGATTTTCTTAAGCATCATCCAGGTGCTGTTACACAGCTATGAAGTAAATGTGTGGCTCCTTGATAAGTAAGAGAAAAAGTAGTTTTGTTTTGTGTATTATGAAAAAGCCCTTCAGATGCCATGCTGTGTACAAAGCAACTTAATCCTTTTTTGAGGAAAACCATCTATTTCATTTCACATAGCATAACAGCAAGTGGACAGGATAGATGCAACAGGATCTATTAATGCACTTCCCTGTGCTGCCTGCAGTAAAGCCAGTGCTGTGTGCTCTGAGCAACTGCAGCTGTGTACTCTCATAAACACAACAGCAACTTCTGCAGATTTAAAGGGAACTGAACAATGGCACTAAATACAGAAAACAGGAAAAAAATTGAAGTTTTGTTTTAAGGAAATGAATGCTGATCACTCAGAAAGGTGAATAATGAGAAATCTAAAGAGAACTGTAGGATCAAAGCTTGAGCTAGACTCTCCTAAGGGTTGCACACCACTCTGCTGACACAAAACACAGCATCAAGACTTTACATCCTTCATTCCAGCATCTGTACCTGCACAGCAAAAGGACTGTGATGTCCTACCTCATCCTTAATGCACCTTAATGTACTTGCTTTGTAATAACACAGCTGCACAGGGTGACATGTTAAACTTCACACTTGTGGTTGCTTTGTAAAACTGTAACAACTTTAGGGCTGTTTCTTGTCAGGCATAGTCTTTACTAGTTTTTTATTAAGCATTAATTAATCACTCACATACCAGCTGCACTGAATGCTGCTGAGCCGGACCCAGGTCATGATGTACTGGGTCCTACCCAGTTCTGTTGCAGCAGAATATCTCTACCTCTCCCATAGCAAATAAGGACATTTCTACAGCCAAATCACACCAGTTACTCTCAGAGAGCCATCATCAAATTTCAGTTATCAGAAGGACTTAAAAAGGCTACAGGGAAAAATCAGAAAAATTCAGAACAACTTTATTGAACTGGTAGCTATAAAACAGTAGTTCATGTTGCATGGCAAAGTTCAGTCTGCCTCACCAGGCTCTTTCTTTCTTTCCTTAGAACAGACAATGCTCAAGGGAGCATTTGGAACAAAATTCTTCTTTGCTAATAACCCACTAATCACTAGGATTGCTACATCATATATGCACATGTGCAAGGAACCCTCACAGCAGCAGTGGTGTCACAGATGCCTTAAAAAATGCTGAAGCTAAAGTCTTCTAACTCTGTTATTCCCACTGTGTACACTTTCTTGCTGTTTCATTTACTTAACATGTCAGATGAGGCAGTGAGTCCTCAATTCCTTTATAGCCCAGAAAAAGATGCAATAGTAAAGGTGATTACGCAACTGGAAGCTCATGTGAAGCCTGACTGAGGACTGCTTTCATAACAGACAGGACACATCATTTGCTTTTACCTTGATAATGTAACTTGTTCAGTAACTACCAGGTGAAGTGTGCCAAGAAGTCTAATAATTTCCATGAACATTCCATTGCAAACCAGAGTTTTACCCCAAGCAAGTGCACTTATACCAAGAACAACTATGAAGAACTTTATTGCACAAGCCAGGACTTTCTGGGTATATGTTCCAAGTTCTTGCTTAGAGCAGATGCAACAAATATTATTTCCTGAAAGCATTAGGCCCACTGGGTCTATTTGGGACTGCCCAGAAAGTTTTGGAGTGGTAAATTGAAAAAATGAATAAAGTCATCAGTACATTAAGTCATCAGTAGACAGACAAGCAGCTCTGTGGAGTTTATCTGCAGTTACCCACAAGTATGGCAGAGACCAAGGCTCATACAGAACACTGGATTTACCTCAATCTGGTGCTACATTTGCATGGCTGTTTAGTTTGGGATGTAAGACACTTGAAAGAACCATAGAATAATCCTCAACAGTTACCCTGACAAAATTTCGGACATGTAGGGAACAGTACATCTGGAGAAACATAAATGCTAAATGATGTTGGGCATAAGTAGCAAAGTCAGAGTGGGGCCTTGACCAGTACTCCAGGAAACCAGAAACACGTGGAGAACTGAACCATCAGAGTGTTCAGTCAGGTGGCTAGAACAGAAAATTATTGGTTTTTTTAAACACCATTCCACCTCTCAAATAATATAGGTTTTAAACAAAATTTAAAAATTTCTCCATGTGGTCATCTTTTCATTCTATGACCAATTTTATATTGGAAACATGTAATTTACAGATGGTTCATTAATTTAGAGTCCAGATCAATTATTAAAAAAGAAAAATAGCTTTCCATTTACTTAAACCATTTCAAAGGTATTTCATTTAATTCATGTTGGTTGAAGTCCATTGCTGTGTATAGTTCCAACAGCACCATTCATCTGAGTATAGATATGGAGCTGTATAGGCAGCAGGCAACAGAGCTCATTAAGTGTTAACAATGTTTCATTTCCTTCAGTCAACAAAATGTTTTCTAATATTTTAATTTTCATGTTATAGTTCTTAGAAAAATCTCACGAATTAGAGGTGTGCATGAATCATAAGCATACCTTTTATTAAAAAAAAAATTGTATTTCTGTCTTTTTACCATTTTAAAATGGGGTGAAAGGCTGGAAATGTGGCATATTCTTCTACTGAATAGATACTTCTGAAAAATAACAGGCTGTCATACCACCTCCCTGTATGGCTGTCACTCAGCATTTCAAGCAGCCTGCCTTGTTCATAGCCTACCTACTGCACTGGATGGGTAGGAGGAAAAAGCAGGCTTCATCTCCATCAAGAATTGCAGCAGAATTGCATACACCACCAGGGATATTTTGATTCTAACACACAAGACTTCTCTGAACAAAAGTGCTTTTAACCATTGTGGTCAGCACATGTGCACGTGTTCACATACAGATACTGTTTGGGACAGGTGAGAGTGCACAGATGTCGGACCAAGCAAAACCCTCGTGATCTTGCCTGTGTGAGGTGTCGAGAGATGATGATAAAAATGGAATGCCAATGGGATCATCTTTAGGATGAGAACACTATCAAGCACATCTTCTACTCAAAAGACTAAAAAAACCTTGGAGAAAAACCTCAGACACCCCTTGTAGACTTCTTTTTCCTATACAACAAGAGGCCTCTAGGTACAGAATGGAGGTGTGGTAACGGCTGGTAGCTCAGCAAAGCTTCCACAGATATGGTTCCAGCTACAGCTAAAGGGTTCAGATTATGATGGCAATAAATTAAAAAATTCAAATCAGGAACAAAGCTAAGACTAATAGAATATGCTTCCATATAAGCAAAGCTCTGTTATGCCAACTTTGAGCCGTTGCACTCACAGGTAGACAGACACAGGAACTTGGGACTGAGGTGGGCAATCCTAGAAATCACTCAGACACTCATGTGTTTGCCCTAAATTCTCTCTGACCTAATTCATGTGTTATTTTAACTGGATATTCTCTTTGATCATGGCAATTGGCAGTACCTTGCTACATCCAAAACCTCTGCCTGAAGTTCATGAACCTTTGATATGCCACCCTACAGGAAGTCAGCACTTCTGGAGTGGGACAGTGCCAACATCCTCCTGCTGAGCCCAAGTGGCCACATGGGCTTAGTTCACAATGCACATTTGGCACATTTTCTTGCAACGGGAATCTTTTATCTCCTAACTATGAGATTATTGATAGAAATTTGGGTAAATCCCCGTGTCTCTGAGCTGCGAAGAACACTTACAAAGCTCTGACTCACTGCATACCAGCGGCACAGTGTTTGAACAAGCTCTGCTGACAACCTGCAACAACAGCTGGGAGAGGTGTGACCTTTCTCACTTCAGAGCAACAGGCTGTTCATTTTGAAAGCCAGTGATAAATCAACGTCAGCTTTGTTAGCAACCTAATGAAATTACCAGAAGTAAAAGGGAAGATCACACTCTAAAATAAGCAGCTGGAATAGCTCATGAACAGAATTTACAATAACGTCAATGGGGGATTTCTTTCATTCATATTCCCAGCCAGGAAAAATAATATTGAATTCTGCATCTCAAGTCAAATCTTCTCCTCTCACAAACATCCACAGCAGACAAAGCTTTCAGTAAATCACCTAAGCACACAGACAAAAGTGTGTAAGCATCTCCACTTCTCTCATTGAGAAGCTGTTGTAGAATTTTGGTCCTCTGCTGGTTCAGAATATTTTCTAATTTCTAGCCTACGTGTCCCTCTTCAGAGCATCTGTTCATACAGCAGGACAAGCCTATAACTAAAACAGTCCTAAGCATTCCCTGATTTTTATCTTCCAGACAGATAGCAATCAAACTCTCTCAGATTTTGCTTTTCTAACCCAAACAGCCAAACTCTCCATCTCACCTCCTTAAAAAGTCACTTTGTTCCCCATATCACACCACTTCATTAGTCTGATTTGCAAGATCCAGCTCCTTTCTTCCCCTTAAGAAAGGGATATGTGAATCCTCCTTTCTCTTCATTACAACCCCAAGCTTTGAGTCATCAGTGTACTTCATTAGTACTGTTATTTTATTGCAAAGGTCTATTGCACCAAATTGCTCCCAAGACCAACAGGAATTTCTCTAGTAAGTTCCAACATTTCTGCTTCCAGCACTAATTGTTGCCATATCCCCATTAGCCAATTCCTTACTCATCTCAGATTTTTCTCCTACTAATCTGACTCATCGTATATAATGATTCTCCATGTAATAAAAACATTTTGGTCAATTAAAGAACTATACATCAAAAAACCACCATATTAAGGGAAAAGCTCTGGCAAATACTTCATGAAATCATCTTTCAGTACCACTAGAGCCATAAAAGAGTAAAAGCATCTGCTAACTGGCCTGTCCTCCAGTGGGAAATAATCAGCCCCCTTTTCCCTTTGTCTTCACCCAGTCTGAGCAGAGAAAGTGAGTGTGGCATGGCTTTAACCTCAGCTCTGGTTATTTCCATTGTAGAAGCACTTGTGCCAAAGCTGATTTGGAAGGATGTTGGCTGCTCAGCTAAGCTGCTCCTGATGGTAGCTTTATGCCAAGATTTGACAGTTTCCTTTTCTTCTGTTTCATTGTGCCCCAGCTGTTGTGAGAGCACCCATGTCCTGTTGGGAGATGGAGTGAGAGAGGAGGAAATAACTTCTTAGACAGCTGAAGGAGGGTTTTCAAGAGCACCTTCAGTGACATGCTAGAAAAAGCATTTAAAACTAATCTCCCTAAATCAGGAGATGAAGTGAATTAAAGCCAATCAGGGGTGCAATTCCATATTACAGATCATGATGAAGTGCCACCAAAAGGTACAGCACAGCTGCACCAGCTCCTGCCTGACCTTACAGTGTGCTGATACCAGAAATTCAGACAGAAAAAACCCTATCACTTCAGGGTTTTTTTCAGAAAGCTGTTTCTCTCTTTCAACCAGTTTGCCAGAAGCACCAATGCCAGCACTATTGAGGCTGTTTAAAGGAATAAACGTACTCATCAGGCAGTTGTGCAGCCTGCAAAAACAATTTATAAACAGACTTAAATAGAAGGAATGCACTTTTTTTTCCTTTTTCCTTTTTCTTTTTTTCTCTTTTCTCCTTTCCTTTCCTTTCCTTTCCTTTCCTTTCCTTTCCTTTCCTTTCCTTTCCTTTCCTTTCCTTTCCTTTCCTTTCC